>JBBMOC010000088.1:859955-882455 GCA_037975185.1 Centropyge bicolor
CTCTTTAGAGTTCAAGGCTTGATTTCATCCTTTGTAATTTCATTAATTGGGGTGAATTGGGCTGAGCAGCGTGATGCCACATTAATTCATTGTTCAGTCACATTTCATCGTTGGACTGAATCCGGCTGCAGCCGACTGTCGCTGAGCTGCTCGTCACTTAACCTCCGATTAATAGACGTGTGTGTGTGTGTGTGTGTGTGTGTGTGTCCACCTGTCCTGGACACCTCCCACCTCCCGTCAGGGTTTGTGGGTGTTCAGCTCTGAGGACAGCGCCACCTGCCCAGCCTGATGGGAAGGTTTTGGGACACATTGAACCGTCGACCTGATGACGGCGCCAGACGTGATGTCAGAGGACCAGTTTGTCCTGAGGGAAGCTTGATTGTCTGAACATTTCATCACAATCCGTGCAGCACTTTTTGATTTGAAGAAAAGACGGAGCGAGCGACCGACGTCCATGAGGCTAAAAACACAAAGGGCGGGTCGTTTGAGGCGAGACGATGAAATACGATGCACAGTTGTGTGAATGGATCCATGGGTTTGAATCCCGTGAAAACACTGCACAGCTTTTACAACTGCGGCGACTGATTGTTCTCCTCAGCCTCTGCGATCCACAGGTGAACAGTAAAAACTCCTTTCATGGAGCAGGAACGTTTACTGACACCTGCTGGTTCAAACGACGAGGTTATCGCGAGGATGACGAGTCGTCTGCATCAGGACGCTCAACACAGTATTCTCATGGGCGCCACCGACAATTGTTGACATGAGGACTGTGAGGATTCAGCTCTGCCTCAGAGCTGCAGCTCGTTGTACATTATAACATCAAGACCTGAAAATGTGCTCACAAGCCAGAAAAGCATGGAGTTACAGATTCAAGATTTAAGAACCTAAATTGTCAACAACAAGAAAAAAGAACCAAGACGTAAAACGATTGTTGGTCTCACAAACCTGTCACAGGTCATAAAAGCTTAAAAGTTTAGAAATGATTCTTAAGTTGGGGGGGGGGGGGGTCCCTCGTGTCTGCAGCGAGGACTTCTGCTTTTTCACACCAGTTTCATTTCCTCAGTTCTGACTAATTATTTTCCATATGAAGTCAAATTGGACAAAACACGGCCTGCGAAAAGCTCCTTTCTACTGAGCTTCCTAAAAGTGAAGACACACTAACCTATTAACACATACACTGGTTTTTACTCAAAAGGAAACGTTGGCTAACTAGATGAAGTCCAGATATAACTTTCTGAAAATGAAGGAAAATGTGTGCTTTAAAACATGGAAATGAACACAGGTGATGTTTAGGTTAAAAACTGCAGCAGCTGTGATAAAAGGTAACTAGCTCCGTGTGCTAATGTTAGCCGCCGTGGAGGTACCGGAGCAGACATGTGCAGGTTTTCTGGAATGAAAGAGCCAATCACAGCCAACCTGACACGGCCAGCGCAACCACGAGACATGTCGCACAGACCATCAGCATTCAGGTCCAGGTGAGTCAGACACACAGAACCGGATCCTACCGTTGGACCTGCGCACGATGTTCTCCAGGAAAGTGTTCTGAGGGGCGACGAGACCCCGCCGTCCTCCCGCCATCCTGCGTCCTCCTGCAGCACGAGCCACAGCCGCTTCCCGCCGTCACATATCTGATGCTGCAGGAGCTGCTGAGAGGAGGAGCTGGGGGGGGGGGTACTGAGAGAGAGGAGGAGGAGGAGGAGAGAGAGAGAGAGGAGGGGGGAGACTAAGCGATAGAGAGAGGAGAGAGAGAGAGAGAGAGAGAGGAGGGGGGAGACTGAGCGATAGAGAGAGGAGAGAGAGAGAGAGAGGAGGGGGAGAGAGACTGAGCGATAGAGAGAGGGGGGGCTGAGAGAGAGAGGAGGGGGAGACTGAGCGATAGAGAGAGGAGAGAGAGAGAGAGGAGGGGGGAGACTGAGCGATAGAGAGGAGAGAGAGAGAGAGGAGGGGAGAGAGACTCAGAGAGAGAGAGAGGAGGGGGAGAGAGACTGAGAGAGAGAGAGAGAGGCCCTCTCTCTCACCTTTCTCTCTCTTTCTCTCAGTCTCCCCCCCAGCAGATGGTTGTTGAGGCTCAGTCAGTGAGACTGTTTGTGGTAGAGAGAGCTTAGAACAGAGTGGGGGAGAGAGAGCGGTACAGGTAGAGAGAGGATGGTAAAGAGACACCTACAGATTGTGAAGGAGAGAGAGTTGTAGTCATGTACAGAGTGACACTGAGGTTTTGACTCAGGGTTGAAAATAAAACCTTTTTTAAGGAACAGTTATGGATATGTGTTTGTTTGCTTTGTTGCTGAGACTCAGAGATTCAAATTGATCCGAACCAGCAGCTGTTAGCCTAGCTTAGCATAAAGAGTGAGAGCAGGTGGGAACAGCTAGCCTGACTCTGGCTCTGACCTGTGAGCGTCACTCACAGGCTGCATGCTTTTATTTTGAACGAGCACCACCGCTGCATCCTGGACTTCCTGCTGCATCCTGGACTTCCTGCTGCCTGTTCGCTCTGTGAGGTCATCACCCTGATCAGCTATTGATGGAAAATATTGAATTTGACTGTTTTAACACAAGAACACAAGTTTTGTCTGAGTTGGTGCATCTTTAAATGTCTGGTTTTAAGACAAGGAGGGACGTTGTTGAGGCCACTGACAGTGTCTGACAGTGAGGGGCCCCTGAGGCCCTTCAGGCCCCTGGTTCATGGTGATAAGGGTTTTATACTATAGTTTATTCCTGTATTTGTACTTTTTTGAAGTCTTACATTCTCACAACATGAAAGATTTTCCATCTTTCATGTTGTTTGAACTCTGAACCTGGGAATTAAAACCTTCACTTTCATCATTAATAAAGAATTGTACAGCTACACTTCTCTGCAGGAATGAACGTTTGTCTAGTCCTGCGGATTGTTGAACAATGTCTCCCCCTGCTGGTGCAGTAGAGTCAGTGCAGGAACACTGACCGGTAAACAAGGAGAAAAAAACAAAAAGAATAAAAGGAAAAACAAAACCAGGCTGAATTATTATCAGCATAAATCAGTTTGAGTGAATATAGTGAGATAATGTGATATTTAACATGCGAAAAATATAAAACATGTTTTCTTATAAAATCAAGTTTACAGTTTCATGTATATGTCATGTGTTTGATTTCTGAATATTTTAGACTAGATTCTGCTTTTGTTTATTTCAACTTCTAAGTTTTTTGCCATTAATTTTCCATTTTCAATTTGATTTTGTATTTATTTTCAGTTGTCGTTTATTAGTTGGTGTCGGCGGAAGGATCTGCGGCCACAGGCGCCGCAGCAGCTGGGGCCGCGCTGTTGCCCGACGGTGCGTAAAAAGACTTCCGCCGCGGGGGTTAGACCCACTCGGTCACCGCTTTACAGCTGCAGAAATCCTCCTCAGAAGAAACGCTTTACGTTTCGAACCAAAGTAAATGTAAAGGAGACTCTGCTGTTTTTATCTGTGACGTTTCACAGAATGAAGTGACCGTAAACAGCGCGGTGAGAGCGAAGAGAGGAGCGCGACAGCGACACCGCCGGAGCTGCGGTCAGTGGGCGAACAGCAGCTGAAAACGCTCCAGCTCCTGCTGACATTTTATTTCCGACTGAGAAGGTAAAAAGGTTGATTTGGAGCGGAGGGATGCCGGGAATGATGGACAAGGGCTCCGAGTATTTAGGGAAAGGTCGCTCAAACGGCACCAAGAGTCCGTCCAACGCGTCCAACGGACATTTTTCTGAGGACAGCGGCAGCGACGACGAGCACGGTGAGGGTAGCCTCGAACACCTCCGCCGCTCCGGCTCTGTGGCTTTAACCGGGAACGTCCGGATCTAACGTCTCCTCCGTTTGTTTGTTGTCGGTGTTTTGCAGATGTCGGGATGCGGGTCGGAGCCGATTTCCAGGCCAACATCCCGGAGTTCGAGCCCGGTGAGAGTCTGCTGGTTGGCGGCTGAGACGGACGGTGGTAGCCTCGGTACATGTCGGCTGTGACTGACTGTCGGTGCTGAGTGTCAGTGCCTCAGGCTGACTGTCGGTGCTTCAGGCTGTTTGTCAGTGAGCAGCTCACAGTCACTTATTCAATGTTCATAACGTGTGTCTGTGTGTTATAAACATGAACCGAGGCTACCTCAACTTCTCACTGACAACTTGTGACATTCATGAATTTATAATTAATGAAGTTAACTGGTGGGTTTGTTTATTCTTGTTCTTTTTTAACCCACATTTATGAAATAATTCTGAGTATTCAATGTGACACAGTGACAGAAATGATGATGATAATAGTAATAAAACAATAATCACTTGTCAACAAGCACCTAAATATTGTCCCACATTTATCCTCAACATTTCAACCTTTATTCTTCTATTTCTTACAAGAGTTTGCTCAGAGAAAATATCAGTGCCTGACTGATACTTGATTGATAGTTTTGAAGGCTGATACCAATGCAGATGTTTATTAGCAGTATTTGTTTTTACAAACAATTTTTTCCCCCTAAGAATCCCTTAAATGAGTAAAAGATTTATGATGAATTGTGTTTGTAGTTTTTCAATAAAAAATGAACCTGTTTCTGGAGACAGTGTTTCTAAATAGATAGATAGACATTTTTTTACTCATTTTTCATTTTACTCTTCAGCTGACAGATACGTGAATGTTTCTGTTGGAAGATCATGGTTATTCATAAATAATTATATAATAATATATATAATTTATTTCAGCTTAAATCCATCAATCTTTAATTTATCAGCCTGTTTCCAAAATTACTAGTTCCACTGAATGTGATTGGTGGTTTATACTGGAATCACTGGGTTTCATTTTCTGGGAGATAATAGATGTTGATTTTAATCATTTAAATCAAATTAATTACCTATAATCCTCTTTTCAGTTACTTCTGTATTAATCTGTATTATGAGTAGTTTTGTTCACAGAGGAGACGTTACTGGAAGAATGTGTCAAAAATAAAGCAACAGAAACCAAAAAAGGAAAGAGGACACTTTTAAAAAAAAAAAAAAGAATTTAAAAAGTGAAGCAATAAAGGGTTTGTGATGCTGTAGTTCGCTTCATTAAAGCTGGGGGACAACAAAAACGCCAAAACACTGGATCCTACATTTCCCATAATGCAGCCCAACAGCCTCTTTAATTAGACCTGATGACATCATCAGGACAGCTGTTTTCTCTGAGGAGTGAGGAGGAACCTGAACTTGGTGTGAAGCTGGATTGTGCAGTTAAGCCTGGTGTTGTTTATGTTTCTGTTCAGGTTCCACGAAGTACTCAGATAAGGACAGCGGAGGGATGCTGGTTTGGTCTCCGTATCACACCATCGTCGACTCCAAATGTAAGTCCACGTCCTGTCTTCCATCACAGCTGCAGTCGTCCATCAGCTTGTCAGATCAGTCTGAACTCTGTGTTTTCCTCCGCAGTGGATGAATACATCGCGATAGCCAAAGAGAAACATGGATACAACGTGGAGCAGGTGGGTCACCGTCGAGCTGCTGTCATTTCTGCTCCAGTCCTCAAACCACAATATGTAGTTTTTCTGCTCTGTTCTGAGCATCTGAGAACGGCTGCTTGGTGTGAAAACCTTTACCAAACGGTGACGTTAGTTTCTCGGCCATCTCGAAACCCATCGGCTATCGTCTGACAAGGATTCCTCCACTGGTGGCTAAAGACTTCCTGTTTCATGCACCGGTCTCTGTTCACGGTCTGATTGGTGAAGACGACATTTTAACTAATCTCTATAAACAGATGTTGGCGTATGAATTCAGAGATGTTAAAAAAACTACACATCAACAAGAACAATCTGTTCTTCCTGTAACCGAAGTCTGCTGAGGTGTGATTGGTCAATACTACTCGAACTACAAACAGAATCCAGAACATGACATGTTTATTAGTTCTACAGTTTCATTCAGACGCTTTTATCCAAAACAACGTACAGTCACACAGTGATGGAGCAGCCGTCAGGGCAGTGTGGGGTTCAGTAACTTGCCCAGGGACACTTCGACACATGGCCTGCAGGGGCCGGGGGTCAAACCACCAACATTCTGATTGGTGGACGACCGCTCCACCTCCTGAGCCACAGCCGCCCTGTTCAGCCTCGTCTGTACGATGAGTTCAGCTGCATCAACACACGGCGACAGAGAGCCTGAAGGCAGGTTTAACAGCAGGGCCACATCCACTCATCCACCTGCTGAGGTAGTGAGTAGGTTCATTCATGAAACATGACGTCATCATGATGTCATCCCTCTCTCCTCTCATCCTTCAGTGAAGGTGTCTGCAGGTTTGTGAAAAGCTCCTCAGGGGAACCTCTCAGTACGACTCTTTAAACCTCATGTAGGAGGACTGTTGGTGATCAGACTCTCTGAATGAGACTCCACTTTAATCTGGACTGATGTCGTTTCCACATGTTAAAGTCTAGATGGTTTCATGTAGTCTGGAGCATGTGCCTGGTGTTGACACTGTGTGTGTGTGTGTGTGTGTGTGTGTGTGTGTCCAGGCTCTCGGCATGCTCTTCTGGCACAAACACAACATAGAGAAATCTCTGGCCGACCTGCCCAACTTCACCCCGTTTCCAGACGAGTGGACGGTGGAGGACAAGGTGCTGTTTGAACAGGCCTTCAGCTTCCACGGCAAGAGCTTCCACCGCATCCAGCAGATGGTAAACAGCATGTTCAGAGTCCCACAGGGCGTCTCTCATGTCCACTATTATCACTGTACTATCATCTCAGAGAGTCGGTGCGAAGAAGTAACTAAGTACATTTACTACCATGTTCTGCTACTTTATGCTTCATATTTTACTCTCAAGCCTTTACAGTTCGACCCAGTGTTAAAACAACAAACTCTGTATAAAATCACAACTTGGGATTCAGTGTCTTGCTCATGGACACGAGGAGCTGGGGATCAAACCACGATTTGTTTTATTGTGTGCCATTCAGTTACCGGACAAATCCATCTCCAGCCTGGTGAAGTACTACTACTCCTGGAAGAAGACTCGCTCCAGAACAAGTCTGATGGACCGACAGGCTCGTAAACTGGCCAACAGGAGCAACCAGGACGACAGGTACAGTTCAGTGTTCAGAACTGACTGAGAGTGTGAGGAGGTCAGAGAGCGTCACTTCTGCTACACTGCTCTTCTGACAGTGCTTTCACAATCAACAGGGAATTTGATCTGTTCACCTGGAAGCAGAGAGATGGTGACAGAAGTTTCTATTTCTTCATAAGACTCCTCATTAGATTCAGACCAGAATTCTGTGTCCTGTCTCTCTCTTCTTCTTTGGTTTGACATCGTGTATCTGTTTGGGATCTCGACTGTGTGTGATGGTTGTTGTTGTTGTTGCCATAGTGATGAGGAGATGGAGGAGGCCAATCCCATTGAAGCCAACGACAGCGACTATGACCCCAACAAGGAAGCAAAGAAAGAGGTACCTGGACACACCTGAGCTGCTGTGACAGGACGTTTCTGCAGCGGCAGACGAAGCAGGGTTTTTACCTGCTAATCAGACTCCGTCTTTGCAGCGTGTTGTGCACCAGCTGTGATCACCACACGGGCTCAGCTTCACTGATGGTGCAGTTAGTAATGCATGGAAGCGAAGGCCACGTTTAACAACCCTTTATTTTCACTGAACTGCTTAATCCACCAAATATCAACATAAAGATTTTTTTTACACAATGAGAGTAGAATAACAGAAACACCTCTCTCTATGTACCGATCATATGATCCTATCCTATGTTCAATCTTGTTTATCTTTGACAACGTTAAGTCGGTTTCAGGACACAAAGTGATTCAGCTCATCAGTAAACAGCTCTGATTTCCTTCCCCGCAGAACCAGGTGGAGCCGGTGGTGCCGGGCTCGAAGGTGGCTTTGGGTCGGCGGGAGCACCAGACCCTGCAGCACCGACACCACCAGCGCTCCCGCTGCCGCCCCCCCAAAGGCATGTACCTGACCCAGGAGGACGTGGTGGCCGTGTCCTGCAGCGCCTCCGCAGCCAATACGCTGCTCCGTCAGCTGGACATGGAGCTGGTGTCCCTCAAGAGACAGGTAGGAGGCGCTCCGGTCTCCTCCTCCTCCTGCAGTCTGAGATCACCCATGAACCATTTTCCAAAAAGTCATAAATTCAAAGCTGTTAATGTCCAGAGCGGAATCACAGGATCCGGATGGGATCCAGTTTAAGCCTTTGTTTGTTTGCTGCTGTGAAGCTGCTGAAGATGTTTCATTGTTTCATTGAGCTTCATAAACAAGAAGAACCATCACACTAGATGGGCTTAGCATTAGCATGCTAACAGTAGCACGCAGCTGTTAGCACATGAAGTGCATTAGCATATGAGCATGAGTAAGACAGAGTTTGTATTCACGGACTGAAGCATCAACTCACCGGACGAGATGAGAGCCGGGGACACACAGTTCACTTCATCATGAGCTTCTCTCACCTCATGTGTTTGAGCTCAGGTGTCCTCTTGTTTCCTGTTCATACTGCTGCTCTGCCTGGGCCATACTGCCACCTGCTGGCAACCTGCAGGGATCCAGAGAGAAACAGAGAGACAGTGAGAGTCAGGCTTGTGTTGCCTCTGGGTTTGTTGAGTGTTTGTGTGTCGCTCCTCAGGTGCAGAACGCCAAACAGATGAACAGCGGACTGAAGCACATGTTGGACTGTGGGATCGAAGAGTTCAGGCTGCCTGAGGTACAAACACACCAACTCTCGACAGCGTTTTGTCTTTCACAAAACAAACTTATTTATTATGGGTCTCACATTAAATATGATTTTAGCCTTTTCGTTCATCACAGATGTGCTGATAGATGACAGTTGTATTTATTCAGTGCGCCACCTACAGGATGAAATGAGCAGAAGCTGCTACCTTTGAAATGTTAGTGTGTCCTGAGACACATCGTCAGTGAAATATCTGCTCAGTGTAACAGCAGACTGATGAAGGCAGCTGCAGGTCGTCTTCATCATCGTCATCAGTTTCAGTTGTCTCAGGGATCTGGATCAGATCTTCAGCAGTAAACACACAGACCCTCTCTCAGGACCTCAGACAGACTCTGTTCAGTTTGAACGGTGGCCGATGAGTTGGAGTCTGTCCTGTTAAATCATCCTGTTTGTATTTAGGTTGGATTAATCACCACTAGAGGGCACTATGACCCTCACATCGTCCTCTTGTTCCAAACTGTCAGTCGTTTGACCTCTTTGTTCTCGTAGTGTAACCAGAAGGTGAACGCCCGCTGGACCACAGACGAGCAGCTGCTGGCTGTTCAAGGTGAGCCTCACTCCTCACGGTGACTCATAGCTGAGACTTGGAGCACCACGTCTCCCCAGATACCAGATAAAATCTCTCTCAACAGCCTATTTTATTACATCTACTTTGCATTTTTGTGCATTTTTGCTGAACCGTCTGTGATTTTCTTCAGGTGTCAGGAAGTATGGCAAAGACTTCCAGGCCATCGCCGACGTCATCGGTAACAAGACGGTGGGGCAGGTGAAGAACTTCTTCGTGAACTACCGCCGGCGGTTCAACCTGGACGAGGTGCTGCAGGAGTGGGAGGCCGAACAGGGAACACAAGCTCCCAATGGAGACAGCGCCACCTCAGGAGAGGAGGGAAAGAACAGCTCTACCACTCCGTCTGGGAAGAGCACAGACGAAGAGGACGAAGAGGTGAGAGGCTCGCGTTTGATCCATTTTCTGCAGAGATGCAAACTCCTCACCTTTCATCAACGCTTGCTGTTTTGAATTCCAAACAGGTCACTAACAAGATTCAGCAGAGCAGAGGAGAAACATCAGACTTCAAGCATGTCTGAATTGATTGTAGGCAAATAGTCACGTTTAATTTATGACACTTCCTGGTTTGATTTGGTCGACAGTTTAATCATATGAATATTTCTGGCTATGAGATAAATTAAATGTGAATGATGTTGAGTTGCAGTGAGGTAATTTTGGCTCCGCCCTCTGCTCTCTGCAGGGTCAGGTGACCTCAGGTGCGTCTCCTGCTGCCTCCTGTTCTTCTTCAGCTCAGATTCCGGTGACGTCCAGCGCCTCCTCCTCCCTCCACCAGCCCCCTCCCCTCCTGCGGCCCTCCCTCCCAGCCACGCCCTCCCTGCACCGACAGCCCCCGCCCCTGCAGCAACAGGCCCGCTTCCTGCAGCCCCGCCCCACCCTGCAGCAGCCTCCGCCTCTCATCCGCCCCTCCAACCCCCTGCCCCCACGCCTTAACCCCCGCCCTCCCGCACCCATGACCCTCTGTGGCAACCCCGGGGGATCAGGTCCAAGCTCCGCCCAGCAGCCGCCTGGCCTGCCTGTCCACCAATCAGAGACGGCCTCGTCTTCCTCCCTCCACTAACAAACGTTTGTGTTTCTGTTGAAGAGACAAAGAAAGAAAATATCCAGTCTGACACTGTCTGCGAGGCTGCTGCGTTCAGGTCCCGTGGGAAAATCCTCAATTCAGTCTTAACAACAACAGTGATTTTCACTGCTTCTCATCAGCTTTTCCCTGTTCATCACGTGAACATAAAGGCAACGAATTTACGCAAAACAAAATCCTAATCCGAGTTTTTATTATTTGGTGAACAGTATTTAAGGGATTGAATTTTGTCTTTTCCCACAAGACTTAAACCGCAGCGAACCTGCTGGTTGATGGACAACTGGTTTTAAAATCTTTGTGTTCTTTTGTAAAACATGTTTGACTAGGAGACATTTGCTCTTTATTAAATCAGACACGTTTCCATCATCATCGAATCCTCACCAGACTTGGCGTTCCACAGGGTCCAATCCGGGGTCCTTCTTTTTCTCCAGGCAGGTTGCCTCCACTTGGACATGACTGCATCAAACACAAACACAAATGGCAACACTGCTTGTAAAACAGTTCAAAGTCAGTTTACAGTCTCTCTCAAGCAGCACAGTAGATGCTAAGAGCTAGACGCTGCATTATTTTCTGAAGCTAAATTAATCTTCAAGTCGGACATTACTTGAATCTGTCATTTTCTTACATTAAGAGACTCAACATTTTAACAGATCTTTTTAGTGTCATGTTTTATGAGCTGTCTTCATCCTCCACCCTCCAGGCTTCACCACATGTGAACGGGTCTCAGCTGACCTTTGTGTTGCTCAACCCTTTTTGATTGGTCAGTTCACCACACGTTGATTTGCTCTCAAACAGATCAAGCACTGATGCAATTAAACATATATCTGCTCCCCAGGTTATGGGGTTAGGGATCACCCTGTTCGTTATAACCATCCCACCATCAGGACAAGTTCTCAGGCTCCACTGCTGATGAGACTTTGATGGACCAGTCACCAGGATGTTTGTTCACGTGGTGGCTGAGCTCCAGGGGTCAGTGCCACAGGGACATAAAGGGAAAGTTGTTATAGAAGTATTAAGTATTTACAGAGCCCAGATTCACCAAAAGGCGTCACTGTCTTAAATCCTGAATCTGAATGAGGAAAAACTTGAGACTGACCTGAATAAAACGTCACCAGACTTTGACTCTAACGCCTCTGTGCTGAGACGAGGGGGTTGATCCCAGCTCCTGTGATTTGTCGTGAGCCATCATGGCGGCGTGTTGGTGAATAACTTCACGGTGTTTGTGTAACAGCTGATTCACCTGAAGGCCTCGGTGTCGTGTACAGTAGCTTTAGGCATCAACGTGTACAGTTTGATATCAGTTTGAATAGTGTGTGACCTGCTGTCCATCCAATCAGGCGCCAGCAACTCGTCAACTGACTCTGACAAACAGCTGCCGCACGTTTGGTTTTCTAGTTGATTTGATGCTTCTTGAAAACACTAAAGTTTCAACTCTTTTCAGGTTGTAAAAAATGTCTCCATCAGCCAAACGAAAACCGCTCCTCACTCTTCTTTGAATTGGTTCAAAATTGTTGGGTTGAATTGTTCTCAGAGTAGCTGTTGTTTTTCACATGTTGAAGATTCATTTAGAAAGTGAAAACCTTCGTCTGGACTCGGAGCTTCGTCAGTCTTCTCATTATTTATTCTTCTTCTTCCTGGTGCTACCACTTTGGACTTGGTGTAAAAATCATTGTGAAAGTGCTCTTAATGCTTTTTGGACAAACATGTATCACTGCATTAAACCTAACTGGAATCATAGAGTCCTTTGAGTTTCAGTAGAACCTGTAAAATATTGCTGTAAAGATGAAGCTGCTGAGTCGTCTCTTCTCATTAAAAACTGCATTTGTACCATCTGACTGTCTCCATCCTTCAGGCTGCTCCTTTCACTGCACATGTACTTTGTGGATTCAGTTAATACAAAATAAAATCAATCAATAAATTATGATAAAACCTTGTTGATCCTCAGAGATAAATTCACAACCTACTACAACTTTTAGCTTCGATACAAATGTGATTTTAATGAAAAATCTTAAATGACTCCATTATTGTTTATCTTTCTTTTTTTTCTATCTTAAATGCTGCTGATCAGTTTGATTTGATTTCATATTTTATAAACATGTCACATATGTTGTGTTTGAAAAGTCTTCATGTAGTAACTGCTGAGTTTGATCGTTGGAGGAAAAATACAAATGAACCAGGACGCTGTTGCTCCTGTAAACAGACTCAGAGATGACGACAACAACAATAATAACAACAACTATACTCCACCGGATCAGTTCTGGACCAGATGCAGGTTTGATGACTGATGTTCGGTTTCGGTTTCTTTTCTTCTCTCAGGCTTGTTTGATCCGCAGCAGCAGGTTGACGATGTTCACTCACTTCCTGCTACTCTTACTTCCTGTTCCGCTGCTGTATCGATCCACAGACGAGCGATGATCGGCGCCGATCAGGCGGATCGATCCGATCAGGGGCTGGAAACTGGGAGTTTGTTCTGCAGAGCGAAAGTGAAGCCGCTTCGAGGATCAGATGAAGGAGCAGCTGACCAGGTGAGAAAAGACTCAAACATCAACACGTTCATTCTGACGTCGCGACGCTGATCTTTATTATCAATAATATGTGTGTGCGCGCGCGACAGCAGCACGTGCAGCTGCACTCAGTACTTTCACTTTTGATACTAGAAAAACTTTGTACTAACAAAACTTTGACTTCAGCCACATTTCGACTGCAGACTCAAAGTCGACTTTCTGCTTTTCCACACTGAGTTTAAGCTGCTTTTTAAATGGCTGATTCATGATGTAAATTTAAAAATAGATCAATTTAATTTGTCTTAACACAAAAATATTCATAGCTGTTGCATCTTCAACTGCAGCCTGTGAGGCAACACTCAGGGCAAAGAGCCATAGACGAGGTCAGAGTGCAGGTTGATGTGACCCAGTGAAATCAGTCAAAGCTCTTTGTGTAAGTGTGATCCAGAGCTCACCTGTCCACGTCCTGCCCCAGGCGTCCTCGGTGTCCAGGCTACGTTTACATTTACTGTCACAATGTGGACGAGAATAACAATGTCATCCTCATTTGTCACTCACTTATAAACAGCCTGACTTCTACACGCACACGCACACACACACACACACACACACACACATCATGTCAGCCATCAATTAACTTTGTAACTTTTAACTGTTAATGCAGAATTGAAAACATTTGAATTTGATCTAGAATCAAGTCTTTGGAATCCCTCTCTGACCGGTCTCCCTCCACAGACCCATGGAAACAGGAGCGTCAAAGCTGGGAGGCTCTCAGGAGTCTAGCCTGCAGCCTGAGGAGTCTGCGACGGCCGAGGAGTCCAGGATGAGGTCGACGGGCCCCGCGGGCTCCTGGGAGACGGAGCTGACCTCCATCCAGCACTCGCTGAAGTTCGTGTTGTCGCTGAAGGAGGAGTTTGTTTGTCCCGTCTGCAGAGGAGTCGTGCTCAACCCTCAGCAGAACTCCTGTGGACACATCTACTGTCTGCACTGTCTCCAAGGACTGCTGTAGGAGCTGGTCCACCTTAAAACACACGCTCACTGACACAGTCCACCTTAAAACACACGCACACTGACACAGTCCACTTTAAAACACACGCACACTGACGCAGTCCACCTTAAAACATACGCACACTGACGCAGTCCACCTTAAAACACACGTACACTGACGCAGTCTGCTTGCTGTCTGAAAGCAGCTTGAGGGCAGGTGTGTCGTACCTGTCCTCAGTGTGTCGTCTGCATGTCCTCAGTGTGTCCTCTGCATGTCCTCATTGTGTCCTCAGTGTTTCCTCTGCGTGTCCTCATTGTGTCCTCAGTGTGTCCTCAGTGCGTCCTCAGCGCGTCCTCTGCGTGTCCTCAGTGTGTTCTCTGCGTGTCCTCAGTGTGTCCTTAGTGTGTCCTCATTGTGTCCTCTGCATGTCCTCATTGTGTCCTCAGTGCGTCCTCAGTGCGTCCTCAGTGCGTCCTCAGTGTGTTCTCTGCGTGTTCTCTGCGTGTCCTCATTGTGTCCTCAGTGCGTCCTCAGTGTGTCCTCATTGTGTCCTCTGCGTGTCCTCAGTGTGTCCTCAGTGCGTCCTCAGCGTTTCCTCATTGTGTCCTCAGCGTGTCCTCAGAGTGTCCTCAGAACCTGTGTGCTCTGTGTTTCAGGGAGGGTCCGTCACCGTCCAGCGCAGTTTGTCCAGTGGACGGAGCTGCAATCACACCAGCTGAGGTCAGAACCGAACCCAGTTTCCAACCATGAGATGCAAAGTTTAACTGACTTCTCAGAAAATCTGCAGAACATGTGAATGAAGCTTCTCTGCATCTGCTCCTGTTCAACCGTTCTTCCACCTCAGACAAGTGTCGAAACCTTTTTACGATATTCTGAACGTAGGATTTTCTGGTCTTTCGATTCAGGTTTTATTACGTGCAGATTGAAAAAGTTAATGAAAACAGTTGATGAAAACTCACCTATGTTCCTTTTCCCTCTTGTATTTACTCAGAGTTGCAGTAACATGTTTTGTCCACTTGTTGTCAGCAGAAACAAACAGACGTCTTACAACAGATCACATTTGAAGTTGATATATGGAACTTTTCAATGAGCAGTTGTTTATTTCCACGTCCAGCAGTTACAGAGCAACACGATCCTTCATGTGGAGTCGCAGGTGTGGACGAGGCCACAAGGCAACCAGGCACAAGTGATTTATTGTGTTTACCTGGAGCGGCCGAGTCTGAGCTACCTGCTCAGGTGTTCACTTCACAGACGTCAGCTGTTCACTGTGGACAGACACCGTCCGTCAATGTCAAGTATGGAAAAGTTTAAAAGTGTGTTTTCTCCCTGCAGGTTTTCCAGGACAACTGCTGCAAACGAGAAATCGCCAATTTAGAAGTTTACTGCACCAACTCCCCAGCATGCACCGCGGTGGTCACATTACACCGCCTGCAGGTATGAACTGTTCACTCTGACAGCTCCTGTTTGTGGACGTGTGTGTGCGAGCGTGTACGTCTCTGCCCGCGAGGACACGCCAACACAGCAGAGACCGGAGGTGACGGCGATATGTGTGTTCTCTGCTGTGGGGATTTACTGCACTGAGCACCAGGTGGACGAATCCAAACCCAGGAATCCACCTAACAAACACAAATGAAAGTTCTGTGGTCTGGAGCAGACTCTGACACTTTGTTTCATCTTCCACGGCTTCATCCTCTGCAGGAGCACCTGAGGTCGTGTCAGTACGAGCAGCTGCAGTGCTGCAATCCAGGCTGCAGGGCGGCGCTACAGAGGCGATACCTGCAGCAACACCTGAGCAGCACCTGTCCTCACCGCATGGAGCCCTGCCCACACTGCCGGCAGCTGCAGCGACTCAGCCTCATCCAGGTAAAGTCGTGTCCAGGTGTGTGGGGTTCTGCTCGTCCAGCTTTCTCAGGACAGGCCGAGGAAAGAAACCTGGTCAGGCTGAAGAGAACGTCGTGCAGCTTTTAAACGGCAGTTTGGTTGACCAGCAGGTTTGAATCAAGCAGCTTGCAGTGTGGAGTCCTGCTCAGGTGTTTGTCACTCTGTTCTGCAGGATCATGTGCAGAGCTCGTGTCCAGAGAAAGAGGTGGACTGTCCCAACAGCTGCTCCCAGAAGGTTCCCAGACACAAGGTCAGCTCGGTCTCACCTCTAGATAAACATATACATAGAGGGATTCAGGTCAGTTCAAGAAACGTTGTCTCCAGGTGTTAATGTGAGGCAGAACAGTGAAAAAATCTTTGACTGAGTTTCGGTACCAATCGAGCAAACGTGAGTCAGCTCCGGTCCATGTGTGTTTGAAGTGGCGCTCAGATCAGACCAACTGATTTTGCTGTGAGGAGGCGTCCTGGGCTTTGACTCCTCAGACCTCTGTGGCTGTGTAGGGTGCAGCATCAACCAGTGTCTGAGTACACCTGTACCCTAACCTTCTGTGATTCACATATACAGACTTTACAAAGTCCTAACTGACCAATCAGAGTCGAGTATTCCGTCCAATAAAATGAGCACGATAAGAAGTTGCAGCTGTTTGAACGTGTCTCTCCTCCTCCAGCTGACAGAGCACCGAGATTCGTGTCCTGAGGTTCACGTCGACTGTTCTTATAGGAGGCTGGGCTGCTCTGTGCAGGTGTGTTCATCTGAAGAAGCAGTCAAACACCTGAGTGACGACACAAACACGTGCGACACAGACTGAACTCTCTGTGTTTTGTCCTGCAGGATAAGAGACGGAAAGTGAAGCTGCACAAAGACGCTGCTGTCAATCATCACATGCTGCTGGTCCTGAGGAGCAACTCTCACCTGGAACAACAGGTACACTCACTTTATTTATGGTTCACAGCACATCTGAAAACAAAGACATCCAGTGAGGTCAATTTGAAATGCAGAAATAAAGTTTTTGAATTGAACTGAAGTCTTTGATTAGTAGATTTTAAATTAAGTGACAGAACTGTTTACCTCAGACTGTTGTCCCCTCGGTCAGGTGGAGGTTCTCCAGGAGGAGGCGCTGCTGAGGCACCAGGAGGTCCAGACGGACAGTTTGCTGCTCACTGGTTTGCAAAAGGAAATCAGACCACTGCTGCAAGAGAACAGCAGCCATGAACACATGGTCTCTACAGCTCAGGTCAATCCACACTCTGACTCCTACTGTCACTTGTTTTCTAAATCCACATCTGCACTGTCATCGCCTTCATCATCCAGCTTCATTTAAGAGTCACGAGCATTAAACTTATCTGGACTAATGAAATTAAACGAGAAATTCCAATGATACAGCAGCTACAAAATGTTGCTTTTTCTTTCAAAATCACCACAAATTTGGTTTCACTCAGGAACGAAAACAATCAGATTTACTTGAGGATCCTGTCGTCTCAGTAAGAGCAGCGTTATACAACCATCTGTGTGTCTGTGTGGTCAGAGGACTCTGAGCAGGCAGGAGGACGTCCTCTCCACCGTCCAGCTGGAGGTCCAGCAGGTGTCTCGAGGACTTGGTCCTGGTCTGGAGGAGCTGGAGCAGCTCAGGAAGTCTCTGGACGCTGTGATCCGGGAAGTATCGGCAACCGAGGCCCTCAAAGAACACCTGGGTAACAAAACTGGAAAATGTAACTCTATAAACCTGCTGGAAATGAGTAACTCAGTGTTTGTGTGAGTTTTAGAACAACAGTTCCGTGAATGCTGTCGGTACTTTCAGGAACTTTGGAGGAAAACCTGAAGCGCCACTCGGGTCTTCTGGATCTCCACGCCGCTCAGCTCAGTCGGAACAAGCAGCACCTGCAGGAGCTCGAGGCCACATCCTATGACGGCAAACTGATCTGGAAGATCGAGGACTTCAGTAACAGGAGGAAAGCCGAGGCCAGAGGTCAGCCGCCTTGTCTGAGCAGCGTGCCATTCCACACCGGACGCTGTGGCTACAAAATGGCCGCCAAGGCCTATCTGAACGGGGACGGGGAGGGAAGGGGGACCCACCTTTCCCTTTATGTTGTTCTGATGCCGGGCGACTTCGATGCTCTGCTGCCTTGGCCTTTCAGACAGACCGTGTCTCTGTCTGTTCTGGATCAAAGCGGCGCGGGTAACCACCGGAGTCTCAGCTTCAGACCTGACCCAACCTCCAAAAGCTTCCAACGACCCAGTGTGGAGTCCGTCAGCAATGTCGCTGTTGGGTTTTCGTGCTTCATTCCCCTCAACAAGCTGGAGACTCCCCAGAACGCTGTATATGTCAACGACGACACGCTGTTTGTCAAAGTGAAGGTGGACATGGCTGGTGTAGAGCAGCTGTAAGATAGTCTTTGACTTTGGCACCATCTGCTGGCCATTTCAGGAAGGACACCGTGGCACACAGACTGATAGGATTTTTCATGGTGATCAACGTATTTCTCTCCAAAATGTGTCTTAGAAGAAGTGGGAAAAAATGTGAAAGGAATAGTTTGACATGTTTGGAAATATGTTTCTTATTTCTGAGAGTTCGATGTTCAGGTTGATCTCTCGTCATATTTACCAAAATGTGGAACTTTTCCTTTAAGCTTCATCTCAGGGATCGTTTGATGGAGGTTTGGCTCACAGATGTAAACTGTAGTTACTAATAATGATGTCATGTCCATTATCTTCAGATTGTGACTGAATTATCTGATCATCTGCTCAGATCAATGATTCAAGTATTTTCAGGGTTTCATGTCTTCTGCAGACATTTCAGCCATATAGAGTTTGTACACAGTGACCATGGTTCTAAACAGAACTTATTAGATAAAAGCAGCTGCTACACAGACCGACACATGACTATGTATCTATAGATATGAAACTGTTGGCAACTGGTATTGATCAGGACTCAAATGTCTAATTTTCTGCACTTAGTATTATCTCAAGTTAATAATTGAGTTGTTACCTTTTGAGAAAAAGTGTTTGCACCAAATCCATAATTAACTATTTAAAGAAAATGAGATGATGATAAACAGGCTGCTGTTTGTCCAGAGGAGCTGAGACACAGGAGGCTTTTTCCACATGTGAATGTGGCAGCTGCTCTACGAGTTTAACGCTCATTTACTGTTCCAGGTATCTGAATTCTACAACATCTGAGTTCTACACTCACGACCATCCAGTCAGTCATTTCACTGTTCAACAAAAGCACAACGTCATGAATTCTTTGGGCTGAACAGAAGATGAAGTGTGAGGAGAAAAGCAAACAGGAGGAGTTCCAGAAAGTCCAGAGTGAAAGATCTGCTATCTTTACAAGTTTAAGATCTCCAGTAGAAAAGAGTTCCCATTCAGCAGCTTCAGTCTGTAGGATCAGATGTGTGAAGATGCTGAGTCAGCTCCGTCTGATTTAGTTGAATGTGATCACCACTCAAAGCTTAAAGAAACCAGCACATGCTTCAGGTCAACCCGTTGATCCTTTATGAAGACAGAGGAAGTGGGACTGGAAAACAAAGGACCTGATCTTTCTGTGAAAGAGACGACTCAGGTTTAACTGAGCAGGATGAAACAAAGCCTGTGATTAAATAAAGAATTTCCTCTTTTTTCTTCACCCAATGTTTATACTCCACAAACTCCATTTATTTCTTTTTACTTTTTTATTTACTTACTTTGATTTTTTTGGTGCAAAAACAAAACACTGAATAGTGACTTTACAGAAACAGGTGACGTACAGAACAGACATACATGTACACTCACCTGCCTATTTATTAGGTACCACCTGTTCAACTGCAAATATATGATCAGCCAATCATGTGGCAGCAACTCGATGCATTCAGGCATGTAGACATGTTGAAACCCAGCATCAGATTGGGGAAGGAAGGGATCTTGATCAAAGACCTTTTCTGTTTGAGGACTGTCAGAGTTCTGGGCAGCAAAGGCTTATGTCGACATAAAAGGAGAGAAGCTCAATATGCACACAAGTTACACAGGAAGAAATTGAGTTAGAGTGGCTGGTGCGTCTGCTTGTCTTTCCCTGCCTGTCCATCCCCTAAACATTTCATAGGTCAAGACATTTTTCACCAGCAGGTCATCTCTGAATCCATTGGTTCATCTTCTTTAAACATTACTTAAGTTATATCTTTTACACCATTAGCTCACATGCAGGTGTTCGTGACTCCACGTGAGGTCAAGCAGGTGGTCTAGGGGGGTGACAGGCGTAGAGCCTTATGTCAGGTGTTCGAGGGAGATTTTCTTTGTGTCCCNATCACTCCATCCTTCAGGTTACCTGGGTTCCAGAGAGTCATCCCAAAGATCTGGTCTGGATTCCTCCTGGAGTTCACAGCGTGTGTGCTCCTGGACTCAGCTGCTGGAGTCAAACTGAAAACTGAATGAAGTTCATGTCTGAACGGGTCATAATACTGAAATCTGAAGAGCTGCCATGTTGGGAAAACCAGCTTCTGGAACATTTAACAGCAGCAGTTTCATCCTACATTTAAACAGGTGTGATCACAAAATGACACAGGATGTTGGCATGTGTGTGTTTTTATTGGAACTGAATCCATCATGACGACACTGAGGTGAAGGCTGTTTTCAAGTAAGAGGCTGGGATTCACAGGCCTTCCTGCGTGACATGAAGGCAGCGTTCAATCCTGTACTCTCATCCTGTCTGAGGAGGCAGTTAGTCAGCGGCTCTGTTGGTGAAACCACGAGCTGCTTCTGACGCATCAGAAACACAGGGCAGCACATTCAGAGGGCATCTAGTTCATTTATGAGCCGGGACAAACAAGCTTAAAGGCCAACTTCAACATCTAATTAACCAGAAGCTCAATGGAATTGTCAAAATAAAAGTCGATGATTTTCTATATTCATCTTCTTTTCAACAAGAAAAGATCAGACATCGAACGTCTCCTGGTGACAGGTTCTGAACCTCTCTGTCGTCATTCTGGTTTTATCTCGCTCCTGAAACCTGGAAAATACGTTTTCAGATGTGGACACAAATAACAGATGTACACAGTTTGGAGCAAATGGAAACAGACTTGGTCCAAAAGCCGTGACCAGGAGAGAAAACCAGCTACACGTCGTTTCTATCGCTTCATGAAAAATCACATCAGATGGAGAAACATGAGCTCGAGAGAAACCTCTTTAAGGCTGCTGTGAGTCTTCCCATCCTCCACCTCTGTCCCTGATGAAAATCTGCCCGCTCCAGCTCGGCTGAGTTCACATACACAAATCTGACTGAACAGAACTGGAGACTTTGGGACACAAGCATCTCTTGTCCTCAGTGTCCTCACAGACATTCGGAGACTAACGGTCGAGCTAACTGGCTAGCAGGCTAGAAAGCTCTCGAAGAGAAAGACGTTCGCAGCATCAGAAAGCAAAGAGCAGGTGAGCGGGACAGGTCCTGTTCACCTGCACACTGACAACTGCTAATCAGCTGAAGGCCAAACATGGATCTGCTCTGCAATAATATCATAAGTGTAAAACTCCAGTTTACATGCAGCTTTGTCCGCCTCCATCTTTCTCCCTGCAGCTGCTGCAGACAGCTGTTTTCCTCTGTCTCAGGTCCCTACAAAGAACCAAAGACTCATCAGATCCAACCAAAATGCTCCTGGTATCCTCATCCTCATTGGCTCTGGTGTTCGTTCTGGGTCGCTGAGGGATGAACCACAACCTGCTGAAGATCTGCTTATTTTAATATTTGGTTTCACTGGCAAACATTTAGTGTTAACTTTAAATAGTTCGCGTGTTGAGTATAATAAGTTGCGTTTGCTCTGAGTCACACAGCGGTTAGTGAGGAGTAGCGCTGAACACAAGATGGCGCCATCACCTGGTGCGTCATTCTGTGAAGAGGAGCAGAGATGTTCTCCTCGCACTGATTCATTTAATGATTATTAGTTCACAGCCGGAGCTCGTTGGCCACTTTGGAGGCGATGTTTTTGAAGGCGATGGACGTGCCAGAGATCCTCTTGAACCGGACGCCGTTGAGCGAGAGGCGGGGCAGTTTGCACACCTCAATCTCCCATTGGACGAGACTGTCCTGCCGGGCGTCGCCGTGCACACAGAACAAGGAGTAGCGCTCGCGCTGCTCGTAGTCACAGTTGTTGGCATCCAGAACCCTCTGGATCTCCTTCATCATGTCCCCCGGCTCCATGGAGGACGTGGTCTTCATGCTCCAGGTGAAACGCAGGGAACGAGGTTTGGAGTCCCGCCCCTCTTCTTTGCACTCGCCTGAAAAACTCCTGGAGGGAAAAAAGCCCAACAAACCAACAGCATTAACAAATCATGCAGATGTGAAACAGCTTTCAAGGTGGTGACTGTTGATCGTCATCAAAAGCATCTTTGACGTTTTAAGATCCCGTCAAAAAACGCACCTACAAATCTCTTAATTTAAATAATAGCAGCTGTTTTAACGTTGACTTCCTGAGCTCTTGCTGACCTGTGTACGAACTTGGAGGTGATCTTGCCAATGAGGGAGGTGGAGGTGCCGTCGCGGGGCGAGGCCAGCAACGTCGCGGCGTGCTGAGACGGGCTGGGTGGGGCCGGAGGGCCGTTGTAGGTGCCGCGCCGTCGGTCTCGGAGCTGAGCGCCGTGGAAGGTGGAGCGGCTGGTGGAGCCGCGGGGGAAGCAGGTCCGGTCCGGCGTGGTGCTGCTGCTGCTGACTCTGAAGGCTGACGGCGATGACAGAGGCTGCTGGGGCGAGCTGAGGTGGGAGGAGACGACGGTGTTACCACAGTGACATAAGATGAAACATTTCACAGCTGGAAAAGTTCCCGCAGTAAAGCTGCTGGA
>JBBMOC010000088.1:889955-906314 GCA_037975185.1 Centropyge bicolor
ATCCATCCATCATTTCCTTAATGAGCTTTTGAAGGTTTTGAATGATTATTTTTACATTAGTCTGTTTTTTGCTGAGTCACCACTGAGGCTAAAAGGTTTTCTTGGGAAAACAGAGAGACTTCCTGGTAACAAACCAGCAAATAAAGTTAAGATCCAGCACTTTGCTAAACAGATTAAAGGGCTGTTAAGATGCTTTTTACCACCTTGATCCAATTGACTGTACTTCTCCAATCTACAATTTAATGTCTATCTCATGTTTCTTTCTCCTACAGATTTTGACATGAATCACTTTTTAGTGCAACATTATCCAGACAGAAATAAAGTGAAACACAAACAGGAGGAAAGATCTGAAAATGAAAATCAGGGTTGAACTAAATGAGGATTAAACACAAGGAATCTTAGGAAGAAAACTGCAGAACGAATGAAAGTGTCGACAGGAGGCTGCACAAAGCTCTGAGCTTCATTCTGGCTCGAGTCCAAAAAATGCTTTAAGGATGATCAATGAGATCAAAAAGTGACTTCAGGCTGCAGCAGAAATCAGCTGGTTCTAACAACCAGAGCACAGAAAAAATCCACCGTCCGACTCCAGAGAGGAACAGAGCGTCTGATTGGACGGCTCCTCGCAGACAACCAATCTTAAAATAAAAGGAAAACGTCTCTCACACACACACACACACACTGCTCGATGTTCTGACCAATCGGCCGTGAGCTGCTGACGTCATCGTCATCAATAATTCATCCTGAAGCCGCCGCGAGTCGTCACGTCTCAAACAGATTGAACCTGCTGACTCTGATCTGAGCATCATGTGATTTATTCATGTGAGAGAACAGAAGCAGCTGGAAACGTTGAGATGATCCTGAAAACCAGTGATTCGCCTTGTTTTTGTCAACAAGACACATTTTCCTCTTTCTCAGGGTTTATGATGGTTCCTGACATTTACGGATTAAATGAGTGTGGCGCCCCCCTCAGACAGACTGAGACAACTACAAGCCTCAACAGTCAACCGTTGCCAGTCAAACTCGCTGAGTTAGCCGCAGTGTCTCTACAGTTGTCTCATGTCAGTTCAGCTTTCCTTCGGTCTCCAGAGTTTGGACTCTGAGGAGAAGCAGCTGGCCGAGCTGCCGAGGCCTCGTTACCTGTGTCTCACCTCTCGGCCGGTCAGCGCGTGTCTGGCCAGTTTGACCTTGGCGAAGTTGCCCTTGCCGATGGTCTTCAGCAGCCGGTAGTTGCCGACGTGCAGCTGCTCGTCCGGGACGGACGTCGCCGAGCCGCGACATGACGGCAGACTGTGGCGGCTCGATGATGTCGGGGGCGGGACCGGCGGCTCGGGGAGGCCGTCTGAAGACTCTGGCTGAAAGAGACGGACACATGCACAGATTGAGAATGAGCCCGTTGATGATCCTGAACTGAACAAACGAACCGTGTGAACCTGCTGCAGCTCTCACACAGAAAACAGCTTCTCTCAAACCAACGCTGGGAAACCTGCCTGTTCCCATGGCGACAGTCGGACGCTCGGACTGAAGCTCCGGTCTGCGGCTGGATTAGCTTAGCATTGAGGCTGGAAACAGCCAAGCAGTCTGGTTCTATCTGAAGGGACCAGAGTCCAGCTCCCAGCAGCTCCAGCTGATTCACACGCTCTGCTTGAATCAGAGCACAAGCTGACGTGCTTCATGTCCGTCCGTCTGTGGTTGTGATGACGGAGGAAACCTGCCGCAGAGTTCACGCTGAGGAGAATCTGAGCGTCTCCCACTGTGGCCAGAGGCCGGGATCAGAGGGCACAACAGCGGAGGGGGGGTCACACAGATCACCAGAAGAGTTGTTGCATGAAAATACAGGATTTGAAATGTGACTCCTGGCTGCACTGGCTGCAGTGCATTCTGGGAAGAATCAATAGTAAACAGAGAGCAGGAGGCGGCTGGAGCTGCGTCTCTGAAGATTCACTGACACGACCGAGCAGCCAGAGTTTATACAGTGATAGTCAGGAACATTTCATCATATCGTTGTAAAAGGCTCATTGAAGCTTGAAGCTTGAGCCTCAGAGACTCAGAGTCATCCAACTGTTTCATCGTCTGTGGACCATCGGGCCGAGACAGCGAAGCGTTTAAAGAAAGCTTGGTTTTTTGGAAATTATGATTGTGGGGAAAAAAAGTGATTTTCATTCATCAAGAAAATAATGAAGAGATGAATTCAGGAAAGTCTTTAGTCACCTTCGTGCTTCCCATCAATATGGAGCAAAATCTGCACATGGGCCGAGACATTTGAGACGGAGGCACTTTCAGACACATTAAGAGACCCCAGAGAACCCGGAGACGCCAGAGACCCCAGAGAACCCGGAGAACCCAGAGAACCCGGAGAACCCAGAGACCCCAGAGAACCCGGAGAACCCAGAGACCCCAGAGAACCCGGAGAACTCAGAGACCCCAGAGAACCCGGAGAACTCAGAGACCCCAGAGAACCCAGAGAACCCGGAGAACCCAGAAACCCCAGAGAACCCGGAGAACTCAGAGACCCCAGAGACCCCAGAGAACCCGGAGAACTCAGAGACCCTAGAGAACCCGGAGACCCCAGAGAACTCAGAGAACCCGGAGAACCCAGAGAACCCGGAGAACCCAGAGAACCCGGAGAACCCAGAGACCCCAGAGACCCCGAAGAACCCAGAGAACCCGGAGAAACCAGAGAACCCAGAGAACCCGGAGAACCCAGAGACCCCAGAAAACCCAGAGAACCCGAAGAACCCAGAGAACACGGAGAACCCAGAGACCCCCTGGAGACCCCAGAGAACCCGGAGAACTCAGAGACCCCAGAGAACCCGGAGACCCCAGAGAACCCGGAGAACCCGGAGAACCCGGAGAACCCAGAGAACCCGGAGAACCCAGAGACCCCAGAAAACCCAGAGAACCCGAAGAACCCAGAGACCCCCCGGAGAACCCAGAGAACCCGGAGAACTCGGAGACCCCAGAGAACCCGGAGACCCCAGAGAACCTGGAGAACCCGGAGACCCCAGAGAACCTAGAGAACCCAGAGAACCCGGAGAACCCAGAGAATCCAGAGAACCCAGAGAACCCGGAGGAGCTGCAGAACCTGCGTGAGCAGGACCACAGAGAGGTTGTGGTTATCAGCCTCAAGAGCTCATCATTACAGCATCACAGGATTCTCAGGGTGTGAGACAGAAACAGAAACCTCTGATCGTTTCATACTTTGGTTCCACGTGTGAACAAACACAGTCAGAAACAAAGTGGCAGCTGCAGCAGAGAATATCTCCACTTTCTACTGGTTCAAATGTCCAACAGCTCACAGCTTCAGCTAACACGTCTGCAGCACCGCAATGTCTCCACCTGCAGGGACCCGCAGGTCTTCAGGTTCAGGTCGGGACCCACGGGTCTTCAGGTCTTGACCCGCAGGTCTTCAAGTCAGGACCTGCAGGTCTTCAGGTTCAGGTCGGGACCTGCAGGTCTTCAGGTCTTCAGGTCGGGACCCGCAGGTCTTCAGGTCTTCAGGTCAGGACCTGCGGGTCTTCAGGTCGGGACCCGCAGGTCTTCAGGTCGGGACCCGCAGGTCTTCAGGTCGGGACCCGCAGGTCTTCAGGTCGGGACCCGCAGGTCTTCAGGTTCACTGTGTGGGACCCTGGCAGCTTCATGTGGCCTCTCATTGTCATGTTCAGACACCAGAGACACTGAAGGATGTTTAACACTGAAGTTTTCAGATGAGACAAACTGCAGAGGAGACGCAGAACAGAGCAACACTGACTGACTGTAAACTGACTGACTGACTGTAAACTGACTGTAAACTGACTGACTGACTGACTGACTGTAGACTGACTGACTGTAAACTGACTGACTGACTGACTGTAAACTGACTGACTGACTGTAAACTGACTGACTGACTGACTGACTGTAGACTGACTGTAAACTGACTGACTGACTGTAAACTGACTGACTGTGAACTGACTGACTGACTGTAAACTGACTGACTGACTGACTGTGAACTGATTGACTGACTGTAAACTGATTGACTGTAAACTGACTGGCTGTGAACTGACTGACTGACTGTGCACTGACTGACTGTGCACTGACTGACTGTGCACTGACTGACTGATTGACTGACTGACTGATTGACTGACTGTAAACTGATTGACAGTAAATTGACTAACTGACTGTAAACTGACTGACTGTAAACTGACTGACTGTAAACTGATTGACTGACTGACTGACTGACTGTAAACTGACTGACTGACTGACTGACTGTAAACTGATTGACTGACTGACTGACTGTGAACTGATTGACTGACTGTAACTCTATCAATAACAGGACATAATTAAATGAACCGATGTTGTTGTTGACGTTTCAATCCAAACAACAACAAAGTAAAGCAAAGCGACATCAAAGCTCGGACTCACCGCTTCAGACTGCATCTCCTCCCGCTGCTCTACAGCATCTCTGCCCGGAAACAGGCCACCGCCGCCAGACTCAGCTGGAAGGATCCGCTGGCCGGAGAGAGAGGAAGAGCGGGGCGGAGCCTCCAGCAAGAACCGGCGAGTGGGGGGAGGGGTGGGGGGAGAGAGCGAGACGGAGACGCAGAGAGAGAGAGAGAGAGAGAGGAGGAGAAGGAGATGAAGAAGCGCCTCCCCCTCCTCCCGTCGTTCCCTCTAGTGGCGGTGCTTTGGCCGAGTGGTGACGCCGCAGCCGCTCGGGTTCGATTCCCGGGGGTCGACCTGTCAGTGGGACAGTGAAGGGGGTCAGTCTGAGGTGTTGGACTGCGGGGTGTTTCACTGAGCTGAAAATCTGTAACTGGTGTTGAACATGGTGTGTTTGAGTCACCTGATGAACCTGGTCCAGCTCGCTCTCATGCTCTCTGTCTGTCTGTCTCTCCCTCCTTCCCTCTCTCTCTGCGTCTCTGTCTCTCTCTCCCTCCTTCCCTCTCTCTCTCAGCTCAGTGTTTGTTCTCCTCCAGCCTCAGCAGGTTGAACTGGACCAGCACTGGTCGTCGTGGTTCAGCTGTGGGTTTGTTGAGACTGTGTGTGTTTGAGTGGAGTTTGTGTTTGATGATTGTGTGTTTGTCACTGTGATCATGTCCAAAGGTTAAAGGTAGAGACACAGAGTGAGGGAGGCAGGACACGTCAAACAGTCTAAATCTGAATGATGTGAATATGAAGTGAGGATAATCCAGCTGCAGCCTCCACCTGCTGCAGCCTCCACCTGCTGCAGCCTCCACCTGGCTCCACCTGTGAGCCGGAGCCCTTCCTCTGTGTTAACGAATGAAGCTCCTCGGCTGCAGACCCACCTGGATGAATGTGCAGCTGCTGTTAACAACAGCTTCATTCTAACAGTCGTCTCAGCTGCATCAGGATGAAACACACAGATGTTCTCTCCAGCTGTGATCACTGACCCTGAGGACAGATGTGCAGACACTGACACACTGTGTCCAACAGTGAGGCTGACTGAGGAGGAGGAGTCCGTTGTGAAGCTCCAGCTTTGTTTACAGCTCTGTAGGCTTCATGTAATTTCCCTTGGTTTTTGTTCCTGTGTTTCTGTGACAGCATATATTGCTGTAAACATTCTCTTGTTCCTCGGCTGGATGGAAGTTTGATGTGAGTGGATAATAATGGTTACGGTTTCTCGGCAGTACGAGTGCCATGTGTGATGTCAGACCTGTATTCTGTTAGCTGGACACACAAACGAGTCCAGGAACCACTGTGGGTGAGGGACTGGGCTCAGACAGAGCTGGACCTGAGCCTCTGCCACAGGGACAAACATCCACACACTGGGACGATGCAGTTTGAGCTGGTGCAGCTGAACCGTGGTGTCGAGCTGATCGGTCTCACTGCTCCATCAAATGATTCTGTTTCAGGCAATGAGCCAAACCCATGGAGAGAGACTGTAACCACGAGTCAGTGTGAGGAGGCTGATTGAAAACCTGCTGGAGCAACAAACCTTGTCTGGTCTCGAAGCTTTGGGTCTGTCCTGTGACATCATCAGTCTAATCGAGAGGTAATCAGGTGTCACCTGGTGTTAACGAGAGCAGACGAAAACACACATCATCCTGGATCCAAGGAAAGAACAAACAGAAAGCAGTTGGACTCGTTCACACCAAGAAAAACAATGTCTGAAATATCAGGAACGACAAGTGAAAAATTTTCATGAATCCAAATGAAGAGATACGAAATCAAAATCCTGTTTGTGCCCTGTTGCTCCATGGTAAAAACCCGGCAAACAGCGCCCTCTGTAGGGCCTCAAAATGTCCTCCCAGAGATCAACAACAACCAACAGGAACAAAGGGAGGAGACGGTTCTGTGTTGTAGGAGTTTGGTTTAATATTGTACTGAAAAATAAATTAACGAAAATCATTTTAAAATGCAACAGAAGACAAAAATAAAAGGTCAAAGAAAAAAAAAAAGGATCCAGATTATAAACATTCTTTGCCAGCAGGGGGTGGATTCGCAGTGCTCATGTAGGATTAAATTTACAAATATATATATATATAAAAGGAATTTATCAGACATATCCACAAATCACAAAAGCATTCCTTTACATCCAGCGAGCTGAATCAGGTCGACCCCCCAAACCGTTGTTCTTCCAGCTACAAAAAGGTCTAGAAAATTGATATTTATATATGTATAGTTCATACACATGCCCTGTGTGTGGATGAGGCTGTAGAAAACTGAACTGTACAAAAACAAAAAGCACACGGTGACGATGCTGTGGATGGAATGATGATTAAATAAATTAAATATGATTGAGTAAAACAACAACGTGATGGCGTCCGACCCCCAGACGCAGGTCGTGTTTGGAATGAACCCTTCATTCATCCGACTGACGCATTTTGGCTTTAAAAGGAAAAAGTGACACCATGTTCACGGAGTGTTCGTACGACGTGACGTGAAATGGTTTTTAGTGTTTTACCAAACGGCCTCTGGAGCTTTAAAAACAGGCGGAGGTGGCTCCGTCCTTCAGGTCAGTCGAGATGAGGAGCAGGAAGGACAGAGTGGGAGTGACACTGGAGGTAAAGGATTCAGTGTCGTCTGCAGGTCTTTACATGAAAAAGCCTCATTCTCTGAGACAGGGGCAGTCAGATCCCGAGGACATGTTTACACGTCTTAATCCAGAGACAAAGACTTCAGTAGGTCAATATTTTGGTGAATACACAGATTTCAATCAATGTCACGTTTGTGTCGAACGCAGAGGGACGAAGCCCGACTCCAGCTCTGTACTTCAGATCCATCTGAACGGCTCACACAAACACAGAGGCCTAATCCTCCGTGGACTGAGGTCATGATCACGTCAGTACTGACATTACAGACAAGAAGTCATGATCTGGTGTGAACTGACCACCTTCTGTCCGTCGCTCAGCCAACAGAGATGGGACTTCCTTTCCATCCGGCTGGGTTTTCCTACAGTCACACAAGCTCATGGAGGTCTGGACTGGATCGGCCACCTTGAACCTTGAACACCTGAGCTCATTTCAACAGAGGCAGAACAATGTAGTGTGTGATTTGATTTCATTCAGACATTGACTCGACTCGGCTACTGCACCTGACCAGGAGGCGTCCATGAGTTTGTGACTCTGGGTGAGAAAATCTGTCAGATCTCCCTGAAAGCGAACTGAAGTGCTAACAGCTTCCTGCCTGTTCGTCAGTCCGCTCAGAGCCTCTACGAGTAAAGCTGTAAACTTTGGTTGTGACTCCTGGCGATGCCGCCCATCAACAGAAACAAGCCGGATGGAGGCGACAGGAAGGAGCAGAGGAGGGAAACCGTGGGGGGGGGGGTCAGTGGTCATGCTCTTCATTCATACATTCACATACATGGGAATCGTTAACGTGGAGCTGTCGTCCTCCTGCAGGTGAACACGCACCTGGGGGGGGGCGACACTCGCTGAGAGAATAATGGCCCCTCCCACCAATAAATACCTTAACCCCGCCCACTGACAAATAAAATACATCACACTGCTTGGTCCGGGTCTACAGCCAGTCCCCTAACCTACAGCCGGCACGGCGAGGAACCACCATCTACAGTCAGAGAACGAAACTGAGCTACACGTCCTAAAAACATGGTTTCAAAACCGAGCGTGGGTGAAGGAGTCGGGGAGTGAATGTGACGGTGGCGGAGACGGCGTGCTGCTAGTTTTTCTTCTTGACGTTGTTGTTGGAGGCGAGCCGGGGCCGCGGCGCCGGGATCAGGCTTCCCAACGGGACTCGACTCCGCGCCACTTCGAAGAGTTTGGAGAAAACCTGGAGGGAGAGGAGGAGAAGGAGGAGGTCAGGTGGGGTCACTGCAAGGCTGCACAGCTGGAGCCAAGTCAAGAACCGACAGCCAATCACACGTCTGATCCCTGGGAGCTCACCTTTCGAGGAGTCCTCTGGAAGCGTCGAGAGGGAAAATACAGAGCACGGATTAGAGAAGAGGACAAGAAGGTGAAGGACGAGAGGAAAAAAGGTCCAGGGGAAGTTTCCATTAGTTTGAAATTATTTCCTCCAGTGCAAATACGTGACTTCACATACAGACACNGGAGCCACCGGAGTCAGATCTTTCAGAGGTCACAGAGTCAGTGGATGAAAGGAGCAGCAGAGTCTCAGCATCGTCCATCACTTGGTTCAGTTTGAAGAAAAAGTACAAAGAGAGAAAGGCAAACAGCTGAGGACAGAGACGTCCGGCCCGTGTTCTCACCTGTTCCCAGAGGGTTTCAGCCACCTGGTCGATGACCCCTCCGACCTCGCGGAACTCTCCAGAGTATTTGACGTAAGCCCAGATGCAGAGCGCCGTCAGAGCCACGCCCATCACCAGGTTACACAGCGTGGCCACGGAGTTGATGCCCACAAAGCCCGTGACCAGCGACACCACGTACATGACGAACATGACGGCGAACAGCGTGGCGGGCGTCCGCGCCGCGTAGAAGATGTTCTTGCCGTCGTTGTGCTTGCTGAAGTTGGCGTAGGCCTCGTCGAGCTCCGCCTCCAGCTGCTCCTGGTAACGCCGGCAGAAATCCTCGCCGCCCATCTTCTTGACCGAGCGGAAGTGTCGCACTGACGCCTGCCGCAGCTCCACGTGACGGCGCTCGAGCTCTGCGGGGGAAATGTAGGGTTTGTCTCCGCCGCACACCTGCAAACACGACGCACGACGAGTTTACACGACAAGATCTCACTAAAAGTAAAGAGTGAAGGAACAAACAGGAAGGGACTCGTTACCTGCTCCATGCTTTTGTTGTACACGTCTTTGGCTCCTGCTACAGCTGCTAGGTTATTAGCTTCAGCTGTCGCCTAGGAAACACATGAAAAAGTGAGCATTGACACGTCATCACGGATCAACACAGAGTCCTTTTCACCTCGGTCTGAGGGCCGTTCACACGGGACCTGCCATGTTAGGACGTTTGCTTTCTTCTCTGCTGCTGCTCTTCTGGTTCTTGGACTAAATGTCATGGCGTAAAGTGTCCAGCAGGAGGAGCACTGTGTATGAGCTGAACTGACCTGCAGCATTGACTTGGGGTGAGGAAGCTCCTCTCCCTGGTAGATCTTCATGTAGGCCTGAAAACAGATGACGACTCATGAGTCCAACCACAAACCGTCTCTCCAGTCACATACACACAGTGCAAAGTTGAAATCCCGCCTGACAGCCAGCGAAAAGCAGCCTTTTCTGACCGAGAAGTCAAGGTCAGAAAAGGGAATTTGATCAGAACTTATTGGCTCGTCCTCAGGTTCCAACCAACAGGACTAGTTTACCGTATGTGTGAAACAGACACTGAACTGAGACAGAAAACTCATGAGCTGCAGTCAAACCAAACAGCTCAGCCACAGGAAACTACTGCTGCCTCTGTGTGCTCACTCTAACTGAGCCGGGACACCAACAGATACACACTCACTTTGAAGTAGTGCAGCAGGTCTCTGCAGGTGATCTTCACTCCTCCGATCTCTTTTTCCACCAGGTTTTCTGGAGAGAGCAGCGTCGGGACGAGGCTCACCAGCTCCTGCTTGAACTCCTCGTCGATGTCTGAGACACACGTCACACACACGTCACACACATGTCACACACAGGCTGAGTGCAGCTGCCGTGTGGCTCACACTCACACCAGTAAGAACCTTTGTTTCATGTCATTATGAAGAGCAGGACTGGCCACGTTTGACCTGAACCATAATGCTGATCAAACAAAAGGGGACGGCCACACAGAGGACATTCCTCCGATTCTCTGACTCCTCATGTCTCTTCACTGTTGGTAGTAAGGCTGCACGATTATGGCCAAAATGATAATCACGATTATTTTTATCAATATTGTAATCACGATTAATAATCACGATTATTCATTATGTTAGGTAAAACATACCTTTTTATTGCACTTTTAAAGAAAAAAAAAAAAGTCTTCAAATTGAAACTTAAAATAATCATAAATCAAACAAACTAAAATTCACCCAAAGACAAAGGGAAAAAAATAAATATGCTATTGCAAAATGCAATTATAAAGTGCAAACAAACAGGAAACCGGCCTTATTGCATCCGTTATTTCAGCGTGTCTTTGAGAGGTGGATGGATACGGTGTCGCCCGGTGCAGAGTTGCTGTTATGGTTGTCTGGGTTGGCGCTGGTCCTGGTGAAGACGAACACAAATTACCGCTTGTGTGTCCCAGCCCGAAAGCCGGCCGCAATTGCGATTTGGAAACTGGCTACCGGCACTAACGATAACCCCGCCCCCAGCCCCTGACGTAGTCTGTGCTTAGCTCTGGACCAGCGAAGAGTTGGTGCCTGTTAAGCACCGGTTTTTAGCACCTGGAGCTGGTGCTTACGTGGTGGAAACACGAAGAACTGGTGCTAAGTCAGGCACTGGCTCCGAACTAGCACTAGCACCAGCGCAGTGGAAAAGAGTCAACAGTAGATGTTGCTCCTTTAAGAGGCACTAGCGGCTCCTCACTGTCACTGCCTGCTGCTCCCGACATTGCACTCTCTCACAGTTTAATCATTTGAAGCTGCCGCTGCTGCAGGGTTCGCTCGCTTGCTGTTTAGGCAGCGTAATGATGAGGCCTTAACCTATGGGTCGCCCCCTGGTGATTGGTGACTATTGGGTTGAGAAAGTGCTTGATTTGACATGCAACAGAGCTCGCTTTTTAAATGTTAAAATCGCCGACGATCATCTTAATTTAATCGTGGCAGCCAAAATCGTGATCGTGATTAAAATTCGATTAATTGTGCAGCCCTAGTTGGTAGAAAATGTGATTTGAGGGGACATGTCCACAGTAGCATGAACAGGTATTCATTTACAAACCACCTGTGTGTGAGCCCAAGCTGTACAGATGGACCTGCTGTGAAGCAGAGCACAGACGGTCCTCAGTGGACTGACTGACTGTGGACTGTGTCGGTGTCTCACCTCTGAGCCGTCCATCGAAGTGAGGGTTGGTGGCCACCTTGAGCCCGGGGTGCGGCAGCAGGAAGCAGCTGATGTTGGAGAAGCAGGAGTGAATGTGTTTCCTGACGTTCTGCAGCTCCTCGTGTTGGTTCTGCTTCACCTGAACACAGACGCCAAGGCGTGGTCAGACGCTACAGTCAGAGGCAGAATGTTCAGTCTGACCGGTGACACTGACCTGCAGCCGTTTCTCCAGGAAGCTGCGTCCTCCCTCCAGACCATACGGGTGCTCGTAGGGGTAACTCCAGTCCCGGATCAGGAACATCAGAGTCTGAGCAGAGGGAAACACTCAGATTACTGATGCAGGATCAGCAGATACTTCATCACTGATCATTAATGACAAGAAGATAAAACCTGTTGGTTCCAGTGTTTGCAGCTTTAGATCTGTTTGCAATGCAAATAATGAGAAAAAAAAAACTTCTTCCAAACAGAAGAAAAAGGAACAGGACAGTTCCACTTCTCAGAAAAGAAAAGAGTCCAGTGTTTCAGTCAGTCAGTCAGTGTGTCAGTCAGTGTTTCAGTCAGTCAGTCAGTGTGTCAGTCAGTGTGTCAGTCAGTCAGTCAGTGTGTCAGTCAGTGTGTCAGTCAGTCAGTCAGTCAGTCAGTTTACAGTCAGTCAGTGTGTCAGTGTGTCAGTCAGTCAGTTTACAGTCAGTCAGTCAGTCAGTGTGTCAGTCAGTCAGTGTGTCAGTCAGTCAGTCAGTCAGTCAGTGTGTCAGTCAGTCAGTGTGTCAGTCAGTCAGTCAGTGTGTCAGTCAGTGTGTCAGTCAGTGTGTCAGTCAGTCAGTCAGTCAGTTTACAGTCAGTCAGTCAGTCAGTCAGTTTGTCAGTCAGTGTGTCAGTCAGTGTGTCAGTCAGTCACTCTTCAGTCAGTCAGTCAGTCAGTTCACAGTCAGTCAGTCAGTTTACAGTCAGTCAGTCAGTCAGTGTTTCAGTGTGTCAGTCAGTCAGTCAGTCAGGTGAAGGTGAGTGTGAGGTGAACGTGGTGAGGGGATCACACCTGGAAGGGTTTCTCATAGACCTCCTCCATGGCCAGTCGTCCGTACTCGGTGAAGAGCTGAGGACAGGAAAGAAAAAGCCAAAAGCTCATGAGTGAAGCATCAAATATGCTACAGCTCGATCTGGTCTGTTTCCTGCTCTGAACTCTCTCAGTCTTTAACGCTGCAGCCAGATGAGATTCATCTTTGTTTGGAAAGAAAAGAAGAGAAACTGGCCTGATTGATGTTTGATGTCTCATTTTAAATTCACCATCTCTAAACGTTTCAGCTCAGAACGACCCGTGTGGAACCAGGAGGGCGTCGGCAAGTTAAAAAAAACAATCAACATGGACTCTGAAGAAAAACCAGATGAGAGCCCGCCCTAACTGTTTGACTGACATGACGAGTGATCTGAGGAGATGAACAGTCGGGACCAAACACAGAAGAGAACTGAGGGATTCTCTGAGTCTCTGTCTCTCTGCCTCATATGGCCGCCTGCTGGGCCGAGCTGGGCCGAGCTCACAGGCTAATCCTGACCTCAACACGGCGCCAAAACACCTGATAAGGAGCCGCAGCCACATCCTAAAAAGAAGAGGAGCCCTGACAGAAACACTGCGGGAAATCTGTGGGATTAGAAATGAACATGAAGCTGCTCAGACGCCTTCATACCCAGAGTGGACGGCGACAGACTGAACACAATATTAAGTTCAATCAAACCGACTGCAGAGAAATGTTTAGCAGAGCTAATGCAGCTGTCTGTTGAGCTGTTAGTCAAGTTCAGTCTGGTGGGAGTTTTGCTGGTGGACTCAGATCCAACAGGGACAGTGATTCCCTGCAGCACTTCGGCTGGATGTTAAGCTCCGATTTAAGCTCTGATGAGAAAACTTCTAAAGAGGTAACATACAAGCATTTTCCATAGTTCATCTATAACATGTAGCTTTAGACCCTGCAGACGGCTGGAGGACCGGCGACTGATACTGACCTGGAGGTGCTGGAGGTCGTCTTCCTGGACATTCTGCGACAAGTTGTAGACCTGAGACACACAACCAACCCACATGTCAACCTGTTAGTCACCTGGTGCCGTCACATTAAGTCCCTGATGTATCTTCTCTGAAGCTTGTTGGACACAGTTGGAGGAACAATAAACTAAGGATCTGACCTTCACACTTTATAGTTCTCAGTCTGAGTTAAGGAGCTTCCAACGTGTGCTAATGACTGTTAGTGCTGAATGAAGGGACAGCTGACCTGGACAGAGCTGGTCATGGTGCTCAGGGCAAACAGCGTGGCACAGTCTCTGATGGTCGACTGGCTGTCAAACGCCCCCTGTGTGTCGATTAGTAGAACTGCGACCTGCCAGAACAACAACACATGTATTTCAGTCAAACAGCTCCCCTGACAGCTAGATCATCCTGGAACTAGCTGGGACGACCCTGAATGCTAACTGAAACACGTCTCTGAGGGAGGAAGTAAGAGTTCAGCAGATGCTGGCTGTGAACGCAGCCTCAGCGCCGGCCTGTAAACTGACCTTGCAGCCGTCGGGTTTCTCCACCACGAACACCTCACTCCAGGCCAGGATGCCCGTGGTCTCCCTCTCGCAGCCGCCTCGCCAGGTGAAGCCAGTCAGAGGCTCCTCCTCCCCGCCAACCCACGAACCAGACGACTGGTCGGACATGAGAGGGTGGAGAGGTCAGCACACCGTTCTGCTTTAACAGTACACACTGACTGTGACTGAGTGTGGAAAGACTCTTCACTACTTGTTACATGTGTTGAACAATATGTGGTGTAAAAACAGGAGTTTGAGGTGGGACCATAGACTGTATAAAATATGGACGTAGCGTCCGTGACGTCACCCATAGGTTTCTGAAGAGCAAAAATGAAGCAAATCGTAGTGCGTAGCCATCTTGGTAGCCTACCTCCGGTTACTCCAAATATGGACAAAGAGGTGGAGCGAGGGCGGAGCTGAGGCGGGTCGAATGAACGCTATTGGCTGAAAAAAGCCGCTTTATTCGAAATAATCAAACTAGCTACGGCTAACCAGCTAGGTTAAATGCTAAATAGCGTTGCTAGCCGGCTAACCCCACGACGATCTCTTTCCCAAACTCAGTGACTAGAATTAGCCGGGGTGACGCCCTTTAGACCGTCAGTCCATAGCTGTCAATCAAAGTGGCGCCACGTAGATTGACAGCTATGAATTGTGCATAATGATGTATGCTGTATATTTTAAACGAACGCCTTATAAAAAAATTCGCCCCCCCCCCAGAGTTGTCATGCAGTAGAAAAACAGCTTATGAGACTAGAGCCATGTTTCGAACCAGGCTGTAAATATGTTTTTTTTTCTGTCATAAAATCGGACATTTTAACATGGGGCTCAGATGTAATTGACTCACTTCTGCAGCCTGCTCTAGCGGTTATTCGAGGAACTGCAGCTTTTTTGCACTTCCGCATTGGCTTCATTTTTCAGTGCCGGAGGTTGCCGCTTGGGTGGGACATGGAAGGAAAGACACTGGTTTCAAGGTCGACAGTAAGAAAAAGCTGTTTTGATAAACTAGAAACTAGAAGGTGAGAATTGGGAAAAGAAAAATGTCATTTTAGTGTTTTGACTGGTTGATCAGTCTGTTACAGCTGAAGCAGAAGAGAAAACTTTACCCGACAGTCACTGGTCTCCAGTTTATTTCTAAACCCAGTGAAATCACCGGGCAGAGACTTCAGACTGGGATTGGTTCAGATTCAACATTTGCAGATTGATTTGTTCCTCCATCTCTCACAGTGTGGACAGGAGGGATCAGGACATGTTTTCAGTGGAAATACAACATGTGGATGACTGGAAAACACTCCATCCTTTAACTTTCAGTGTCTTCGAATAGAAAGTGAAGTGGCCTGAATGTTGACTGTGGCAGATCTCAGCAGGGCACCAGGAACCCACTCCTTAAGATTATTAATGGAACATGTGCACAGAACATCAAGTTAAGCAGTTAAAACATGAAAATGCTGCAGCATGAGCCTTTTCAGCAGCTTCACAAAGTCCAATCCCTCCTTCCAAAGTCTGGGAGACCTGTGCAGGAAATGTGTAAAAAGATCAGTGTGGGCGGGGCTTATTCTACGTATGAAGCTGGCCTTTATGTGTGGCCTTAGCAGCAGTGAGCTCTGCCGAGTTCCAGCCACAGAGGCAGCATTGTGTCGGCCCAAAATCCTCTTTACAGCGTGATGAAACCTCCAGAAAGTCCCTCGGTGCTTACCGTAGATTAAAGCGGCCAAGAGGTCGAGTCACTGATCAACACATACAATCAGGTCCCTCTTCGCCATCGCACCGTTTCAAACAAACACTTTAACTGGATTATTTCCTGCTGCAGGGCCTGATACTAAAAACACATGACATGGACGCGGCACATTGACACAAACTGCTGTAACTGTGAAACAAACTGCAACATTCCCACAGAACTGTAGAACCCAGCAGAACATTTGTGGAAGGAACGTTGTTTTTTTTCTCCCTGAACCTTTATTGAGTTGGTAACGATGTCTGGTCTCAGGTTCTCGTGAAAGACTGCCTTATGATCTATGACACAGGACCCACAGTGCTTCCTCCTGTCCAACTAGTGTTTCCAAGTTCAGGAGTGAACTGAAACTGTAACGGTCAGAACTTCAGGTTTTGTGTGATTTTAGTTATTTGTATGACTCAGAGATTCTTAAAGCCTGAATTAAACGCATATTAAAAACAGTTGTATTTCCAAATGAAAGCGGACGACTGCCCAGCCTCAGCAGGAGCTCTGAGCGTTTCCCGGTCTGACATGACCTCAGCTGACGGCGTACCTGTTTGTACATGAAGCGCAGCATGAAGTCCAGCAGGAAGGACTTGCCCTTGCGGAACGCTCCGGCCACGGAGACGACGACCACGTGGAGGTCCTGCACCTCCTCCTGCAGCAGCAGCCGCTCCAGCGCCTCCTCCTGCAGGGAGAACGAGTGCTCCTCCTCATTGGCCACCACAATCTGCACCGGTCTGGCCAT
>JBBMOC010000088.1:925733-945512 GCA_037975185.1 Centropyge bicolor
TATTTTGATAGAGTGTGTAGTTCCTTCACTTCCTGCCTGTCAGATTGTTGCTTGCTTTCACCTGTTCCTCCCTGCAGGTGTGCTCAGTCTCTGTCACTTTGTTTTGTACCTTGACGTTCAAGCTGATTGTTCCTCGTCTTCTTCCACAGCTTTTAGACTTTTCTTGATTCGTTTTCCTGGACTTTGCCTGTTTGTTCATTTTCACCTGTCTGACCCGCTGCCTGCAACAACAACATAAACCTCACTTCCATTGTTCATGTCACTCCCTGGTTTGCGCGGCGCCCCCTGGAGGCCGCTGAGTGACGGTGCTGCGTTCAGGTGAACCTCAGTGGGCTCCGTGAGACGTTCAGAGCTCACAGTTGCCAGCTGAGATTAAGCTGGATCACAGCTGGCTGCTCACAGAGACGAGTGTCAGGCCTCCTTTGAGTCGTTGAACTCATGTCTAGAAATGTTCTTACCTCCAGCTTCCACACAAATCTATAAAGTAACTGACATAATGACATAAATGTAGTGAAGTAAAAACCAGCAGAAAATGGAAATTTAAGTAAAGTGCAAAGTACAAAAAATGACGGCATTTGAGTAAAGTACAGTTCCCATGATTCAGCAGTGAGCGACTGGATCACCTCTGCAGGTGATTGTGAGGAAACGTGTGACATCACAGTTGCCTGCAGAGATTAACGAGTCGCCCTGAGGAGCTGGGAACACACACACACACACACACGCACACACACACGCACACCCCACAAACACGCACACACACACACACACACCCCACAAACACACACACACACGCACGCACGCACGCACGCACGCACACACACACACATGCACACACACACACACACACAAGTTACCATGTGGCCTGGGCAGGATCCAGCTCGGGCTCTGGCAGGTGTCTGGTCTCCGTCAGCCTGCAGATGGATGTTGGGGCTTCAGGACGCTCGAGTCTTTACGGAGACACGTCATGATCTTTATTGTCTTCCTTTGAAGTGAATTCTATGTGGTTTGTAAAAGCCTGACAGAAGGTCTGAAAGTCGTCGGCCTGTTGGTGGCCGTCTGTCGCGCTCACAGACTGTGAACCAAAGCTCAAACAGCTGTCAGTTATTTAAGATGACATGAAGTGACAAACGGAGAGTCATCAGATTTGTTCCTGACTCTCTGAGCCCTGGGTTTGACCTGCAGGAGAAGGCAGCAGTGAGGGCACGAGCGAGGACGACTCCGAGACAACCAGAGGTCACCTGATCGAAGCCTGGGTCCTGAGAGAGACGTGTGGTCTGAGCTTCATCAGGCCACACAAACAGGTGAAGGTTGGTCTGAAGCTGCCAACGTGGAAACAAAAGCTCCACATGTCACTTAAAAGACAAGGACGTCAGGAGCAGCAGCCGCTGCTGCTTTTAGAAGGAACTTCGACGCACAGTTTTACACTTGTGCTTCCAAAGATGAACTCTGCTCAGCAACAACCTCGGAGTGGTCGTCACTGGAGCTCGAACCTCGGCCTCACAAACGGACGCTCCGACACGAACACCGGAGCGCAGATGACACGTCGGATTTGTTCCGGCCCGCGGGCTGCGAGGGCTCTAACGAGGCCAGACGTGGACGGACAAAGCCTCAATTAGAGCGGCGGGGTGTCCGAGCGGCGGACAGCGGACACTGAACTCGGACCCTCGCTCGCTCTATTGTCCCTCCACAGAAAACAGAAAAATAAAGACAATGTGATTTGGTTCTGCTCCAAAAGGCCTCGCAGCCTCACACTGTTAAAACGGGCTTCAAAGCGTCTGGAGCAGATGTGTCTGCGAGTCGACCCCCCCGCTGTGACTGTTTCTGCCCAAACTGCACCAACATCACAGCCGTTTCCTGTGAACGATCACGTTTCCTCCCCGAACCCTCAAAAGATGGTAACAAGTGAACAAGAAGCTGTTTAAACTCCTGGAATGTTAAAAGTGTCTGAACTCTGTGACGATGATCTGAAGATCGAACAGGATGTGTCTTATTTTGGAGGAAGATTTTTAAACCTTTCAGTATTTGTTCACCTGCTAACAGAATAAAATGTTGAGTAAATATTAGAAATGATTTCATGCAGTGTTTCTATTTTTCTGCTCATTAAATCTACATCACACTTTAGTAATGCTTTGGAAAATATCATGATATTTTCAATGAAGCACACTGGACTGGAGCTCATCCTGGTGTAAGGACGTGAACAGGTGCTGTTACCTTCATCCATCGACCAGACTGAAAGACGATCAACAGGATCAACTCATGTTCATGTGTTCATAGAGACTGAACACATGAACACAGCATCTGGTGTAAAGACACGTCTGTGAAATCTTCTAACATCCAGCTCACAAATGTGATTTTAACAGCTGGAAGCTTTTCAGTCAAAGGTTCAATTCAATTTTATTTGTATATCCAAAATCACAACAAAAGTTATCTCAAGGCTCTTCACACACAGAGCAGGTCCAGAGAGCCGACAGTTCCCAGCATGAGCAGCATAAGGTAACTCTGCCAACACGTGCTTCTGACTTCAAACAAGCACAAACACCACACACACGCTTCACCTCACTTCAGCTCGTCCACACTGTCTGGATTAGACCGACCCATAATATTCATACGACATTTCAAACTAAAAGTTGTTCTTACCTCAGAGAGAAACACACACACATGCAGGCAGCAGCCAGACTGAGGAGAGATGTGAGAGTCAGTCCTGAGGCAGCAGGCTGACCCCACCACACACACACACACACACACACACACACACACACACACACACACACCTCCCCCTCCAGTTTTCTCTCACTGTGGATCAGAGTTGAAGTTTCTTGTGTTGATATTCATTTTGATTTTCTAATGAAGTATTTTATATTGTTTTATGTGATCATGTGTTTGAGGGGAACAACGGTCTTTGAACACACCACACAGAATCAGCTGAGCCTCTGTTTGTCTCTTGAGGACAGTCCACCGTCTTCGTGGTGTGGGACCAGCTCGTTATGGCCCAAAGCAGCAGAGAAGGAGCAGCAGAGTCCTCCACGACGAGGACGTGTGGGTTCAGTGCTTCCATCAGAACCAACAGAGACCTGCTGCCGGCGTCGAGGAAAAGCAGCTTGAAGAAGATGGTTCAGCAATAACTGATAAGGACAAGTGGAGCGTTGGTGTTGATCAGGACTGTAGAGACACTGAGGTCACGAGGTCGTCGCTCGCACCTTCTAATCATGACTTAATAAACCTTCGTGTCCTGTCGGGACCTGAACGTTTCACTGGATGTGAAGACTCAAAGACTCGTCCCAGATCTGTCAAATGTCATGAGCGTCATCGCCCTTAAAACTCAAAAATGTATAGAATGTAAACTCATTAAACAAACTCCCAGTGGCGTCACAGAGGACGTGACCTCAGCTAACGAGCTTCACGTGGATGTCGAGCTGTTTTCGAGCTGGAGGAGCGAGCGGCGGCCGCTTCGTCATTGATTAACTGTTTTCCTCTGAAAGGCTTCTGCGCGTCGGCGCAGCCTTGATGTCGGTGTGTTTTTCTTATCAGGCAGCCGCCGGCCTTCACACCTCCACATGTCTGACGTGTTGGTCTGAGAAACAGCACCTGACGCCTTCCCACCGACGAACGCACAACGGGTGGCTGAAGAACATTTCACTCATATCGAAATATAAATGAACCAGTGATCATGTGAAACAGCTGTGATCATAGAAAACATCAGGACAAAGCCAAACATTTCACCTCACATCCAATAAGAAGTGACAATCTGCTGTATGTTCTTATACTTACTGTAACACACAAATAACTTCACAAATCTGAACTAATGTTGAACATTGAACACGTGATCTCACTGGTTTCGCTGTGACAGATTCACATATGTACCCAGACAGAATCAGTGTCTTGTTGTTTATGTGGCTGACGACTGGAAAATCCCTCATTTCAGAGTGAACTGGTCGTCCAGCTTGTTTTTTCAGCTGCAGAGTTAAAGTTGAGATGATTTTTTAATTTGAAATACAAACAGGTTTAAACTCTTTACTGATGGATGAAGTCTGGAAAACATCCTTCTTGGATTGACGTGGCTCATGTGAACGATCTGTATTCGTTTCAATGTTCATGCAACTTCGTCATTACGGTCCAATGATGACGTCATGACCTCATGACATCTTGATCTTTCAGGTCATTTCAGCCTCTGCTGTTTTGAATGTAATTGTTGTTTCATTTTAAAATTAAAATCATCCTGATTATTTTTTTGTTAGTTGTCAAATTTTTCGAAATCACAGAAATGAACCTTTAATCCAAAACGCTTGTCTCGCAGCCTGGAAGACAAAAGTGAGGGTACACATCACTGTACGAGGCTCCTCCATTGTTACCTGACTTCAAAACCTTATTAAATCGTCACCGTCGATTTTAGGCTTCAATTAATCTTTTGTTAAAATGTTTGTGTATAATACAAAAATAGCATACTTTTGGAAGAGCAACGTTTGAATTTAATTTTAAGGTAGAATTATTTTTTTTTTTACTAAAATACTTCAGGCAGCTGTTCAGTCGCCTCAGTTCCGGGTCCCAACGTCATGGTCGGCGCAGGAGAAACAGCTGATTTCTGAAGGTGAGTTATATCAGCAGTTTGTTTCTGATTGTGATTTTGACTAAAGTTTGATTTCTGATGTTCAGCTTTGTACAAAAAATATTGAACGAGCCTGAGTTGACAGCGAACAGTCTGTTAGCATCATGTCTCTGTTAGCATCATGTCTCTGTTAGCTATGCTAGCTTTCAGAACTGTTAACTTTAAACTCAGTATCCAGTTTATGCTCGAGCTAAAATAGTGACTCCTCCTCCATGAATGTTGAGTTAATGTTGAAACTGCTTTAGATTCAACTGTAGGATGAAGTTGTTGCTGCTGATAAATGACATTAAGAGACAGGTGTTTTACTTCTGTATGTTAGTGGCTCCTCTATAGAGCTGGGCTGGACTGAATACACCTGTCTGTAGAACACACGAAGCTCAACAGTGAAACATGATCAACGCTCTCGTGTTGCTCGTTTGGAGGAAATGAAGTTTGCAATAATATAAAACATGTTGGAGAAACAGAAGCCAGAGAAGCTTCAGTGTTTCCTTTTAGTTCATGGCATCACTCTGATGCTTTAATCCATCATGTCTCCTCTTTTCCAGAGTTTTTCTGGGTCTGTTCATGTGGTTGTGTTTCAGTTTAGCATCTGTGAATCTTACTGACCTGAGTGTTGTTGTGTTCTGTAGGAACATGACACAGGTAGAGTCAGATCTGTGTTTCATTAGGAGGCAGAGCTTCATTCATTCTTTGTTTCTCAGCTGTCAGTCATGGGCCTGCGGCAGCTCTGGACCAACTACAAAGTCCTGATTGTGATGGGCACGAGTCTGGGGCTGATCCACTGGGGCTGGTACAACCTGAAGTCGAACCCGCTGCTGCACAAAACCAGGCCGGAGAGCGTTCCTGAGCCCGGCATCGTCGCTTACGTTTCTCCTCCTGCTGCCGCCAAGAGCAAGTAACCCAGGTGGAGGTAGGACACGGGTCGGACCTGCTGCTGCTCACTGATGTTCACTTTAACAGCCAGCACGTCAGGCAGTTCCCCTCATGTCCACTAGATGTTGCTCTAAGAAAACTCAAAGTGTGAAACCTTCTCTTTACAGGCCAAGCAGGTTTGAACATCAAGTTCGAGACTGTGTTAAAACAATGTTAGTTATGAACGTGTCTGATTCACTTCAAATAACGAGCAGATTCTCTCCGTTTGGTGTCGATGCAGTTCGACAGTCGCACCTTAATGAAACTAGATTAATGTCATCAGAATTCTGTATCTTATTATTTGGACTTTCTCAAGTTTTCTCATAGTCATGAATTACTGTCTTCTTTAAACACGATTCCCATCTTGTAGTTATCAGGTCTGACTCTGTCTGGTTTCATCTCATTAAAGACGTCTGGGATTGATATTGTGGAAACAGCTGAGGTGACGCTGCAGTTTCACTGTGGAGCTCAGACGAACAGTCTGAGTAGTAACTCGTTTCAGACTAACGTTGTGAGACTAAAGAACTTCTGTACTCCACACACTGGGGAGCATGATTAGAGGTTCAGTTCCACTCTGGCACCACGGCGTCGCCAGAGAACACAGCGTTTGAACCAGATCTGTCTGGAGACTGAAGTGTGTTGAAAAGGCTCAGGTCCAGATTTACTCGGTGCTGTTCGAAGAGGCAGCTGCTGATTGTACCGTCCCTCTGTATCAATAAAGTTGTGTGTCTCCTCGGTCCTGTTAGGTGCCGGGATGAAGCCTCAGAGCTGGCTCCGGAGGAACTGGCTGTGGGCGGCCGGCGGGGCCTTCGTCTCCATCCACCTGCTCACCTGGCTGATGCAGAGAGCCATGAAGAGCGCCGTCCGCTCGGAGGCTGCGCTCAAACAGAAAACCTCAGAGGAAGGAGCGGACTGACGGGAGGACGGTTCAGCACAGCGGAGGACTGCGACCGACGGCAGCATCCACAGATTTTACTGATCAACGTGTCAGCGTGACGGTGACACGTTAACTCCACATAACTGCAGTGAGAAAAGCTGCTTTGATTTGTGTTTTTCCCCTCTGACTGACTTGATGGTTGGTTGATGACTGAGCTGTGATTGACTGTAAACCAAAAACACGATCAAAGATATCAATCAATCAAACGATGGAACCAGCAGTTCTGATGCTACATGTGACAGAGTCACCGTTTGAAGCGGGGACATTTTGAAACGGTCCAACTTCATCTCTTGTGTTCTGTGCAGCTGACAGGAGATGAAGTTGGACCTGAGCTGTTTTCTGGTCTTCACCAATCAATGATGTACATATTTCATTCAAATAAAAATATCCTGATGAAGCTGTCAACTGTTTCACAGTTTCACCTCAGAAGACACAGGTCAGTCATGAAGTCCTTGTCCAGTTCAGGTCTGGTGCTGCCACTGAAGCGCCCTGCCGGGGTCCTGCAGTCGGGGGGTTCTCCTTGGCGGCTCAGGGCCTGGATGGACTGTTGGCAGCTTGTTTTAAACTTGCTCTTAGTGCTGCCAGTGGTGTCTGCTGGATGGTGAACTCCTCTCCTCTCTCTGGTTGGTGGAAGCTCCTTTGTCTCTGCCACGAGTGCAGCTCACCTTGAACCCCTTCGTGGGCGGGGCTTATGTGGCCACCACAGCTGAAGCAAATGAGGGATCATTATTCAAAAGGCTCGATTCTGTTGCAGTTTCACTTTAGGCCATAAAAATAACAACATTATATCGAGGTTGAATATTTGTGAGGTGGCTTTCTTAACAAAGCACTGTTACACACAAACATCGTACATTTTCTGTGTTGATTTTATCCATCATCAACAAGACGTCGTCCAAAACAGAATCTTGCTCTTTGAAAAAACTAGAATTGATAAATCCTTCAAACTTTTGGGGGGGGGGTGAATATTTCTGGTGGCAGCTGTGTCTCCAGGAGTCTGGTGATATTCTGTCTGTTCTTTATCATCAGACGGACACTGAGGCTGGAAACCACATTTACACCTGATGGTGGCGCTGATGTTCACAAAGACATGACATACATATAAATGTTGACCTGTTGGTGGCGCCCTCCATCATCAGTGGGATTCAGCCTGTGGGGGCTGAAGTGTTGGAGCGACACGGCCTGAAAGGTTTTACAAGAGAAACAGTTTGAAGGTGATTTATTTTCCAAATCAATGAGTTAACGAGGTTCCATAATTACACTGCAGGTTGTGTCAGGTGTGTTTGTGCTGAATCAATGACTCATTATCATTTAGAGCTGTGGAGACAATTACAGTCATTGATCATCATCACGGCTGCACACACAAACCAGCAGCAGAGAGAAATGTCACATTTCCTCAATGTATGAAACTGATCCCATAGAGAAGCCTCATATTTATCTCTGTGAAACTCAGAATGTCCAGACACTTTGAAAAAAGCGGACTCATCGATGACAATGTTTTATTTTACATTTTGAGATATTTTATTGATTTCTTGTGACTGCGAGTGACAGGCAGAGAGAGAGAGAGAGAGAGACAGACAGACGGACGGACAGACAGAGAGAGAGACAGACAGGCAGGCAGACAGACAGAGAGACAGGCAGAAAGAGAGACAGACAGCTCGGCAGAGAGAGAGAGACAGGCAGAAAGAGAGAGACAGACAGCTCGGCAGAGAGAGAGAGAGAAAGAGACAGACAGGCAGAGAGAGAGACAGACAGGCAGATGGACAGACAGGCAGAGAGAGACAGACAGGCAGATGGACAGACAGGCAGAGAGAGAGACAGACAGGCAGACGGACAGACAGAGAGAGAGAGACAGACGGACAGACAGAGAGAGAGAGACAGACGGACAGACAGAGAGAGACAGACGGACAGACAGAGAGAGAGAGAGACAGACGGACAGACAGAGAGAGAGAGAGACAGACGGACAGACAGAGAGAGAGACGGACAGACAGAGAGAGCGAGAGAGACGGACAGACAGAGAGAGAGAGACAGACGGGCAGACAGAGAGAGAGACAAACGGGCAGACAGAGAGAGACAGGCAGACAGAGAGAGAGACAGACAGGCAGACAGACAGAGAGAGAGAGACAGACAGACAGAGAGAGAGACAGACAGACAGAGAGAGAGACAGACAGACAGAGAGAGAGACAGACAGACAGAGAGAGAGACAGACAGACAGAGAGAGAGACAGACAGACAGAGAGAGAGACAGACAGACAGAGAGAGAGACAGACAGACAGAGAGAGAGACAGACAGACAGAGAGAGAGACAGACAGACAGAGAGAGAGACAGACAGACAGAGAGAGAGACAGACAGACAGGCAGACAGAGAGAGAGACAGACAGGCAGACAGAGAGAGAGAGACAGACAGGCAGACAGAGAGAGACAGACAGGCAGACAGAGAGACCTGGCTGCAGAATGGATGGAGAGAGTTTATCTGAGCACATTTACGACTCTGAATGTTTCAGAGTTTGTGTGTTGACCTTCTATGCCACTGAAACGACAGATTTCTGCAGTTTGTTCTGTGGATTATCCAGAAAAGCAGGGTCACTGTTTGTGGACTGACATGTTGGACTTTTTAAATGTAATTTTTTCCAAGTGGAGTGGAGGCGGACGTCTCTCAGAACCTGGATGGAAAGACGCTGCTTCAGGGAGGCGAGGACACTATTGTCATTTTTAAAAGGTATGGATTTAAAATGCAGCTCTCAGTGCGACTCTCTGGTCTGTCAGCCCTGAACCTGCTGGATTGAGATAAGGAACATGTGCTGCTTTCCACTGACATCAGTCGCTCCACAGCGCCGATATCTGTGTCTGCAGGAGGTCAGAGGTCAGGGACATGAAGATACTCGGCACCATTTCAGGACTCCGGACCAGATGTTTTGAAGAACTCAGCATGGAGACACAAAATGTCCTGGACGGTCAAATAGAGGACAGACAATGCAGATCCTTTTTATAACATCTTGAAACTCACGCTTTGCCTGTTGGAACCTGACAGACCTTTAAATGATCCCTGTGGAAGCAACAGGCAGCGTTTCTCACCTGCACACACTGAGCCTCAGCAAACACCATGTCTCCATCCACCTTTGTCTTTTGGCTTCATGAGACAAACTGAACTGGGGGAAAACGTCCGACCTTCGACCCTGCTGATGCACACAGACAGATTCATTACTGTGTTTGCCTTCGATCTGAAGGACTCTGTGCTGATGGCAGGAGAGGGAGGACTGAGGGACGGACTGGGTGGGAGGAGAGACAGGGTCGTGGACGGGATCATTGGACGCTGTTGAAGCTGCTCTGATCCAGACGACCAGCTGCGGCTCTGCCCAGCCTGTCGGGACAGAGACGGTTTCTTTCAGCTCCGCAGGTTGGGATCATCTTCTGAAGTTGAAGCTTGAATCTCTCTGTCGCCTCCTCCTGGTTCAAAGTTTCCTTTTGACATTTTCGGCTCAGTTGTTTCTCGGTCGGTTTCATTTCTTCTCACTTTTATTAGGCTTGTTTGAGATGTTTTCTCGGCTCTGGTTCAACGGTTTCTTTGCCTTCTGTATTTTTATTTCCCTTCACTTTCGTCTGATCCTTTCATTTCCCCACAGACGAGCTGAGCCTCAGTTAAATCTGTGTTTTGGTTTCGAGGTTTGGGCCGGAGGATGATGAAGGGTTGAAGGGTAAAGAAAAGAGTTTGTCAGAGTATGAAAACCGAACTTTTTTGTAATTTTGGAGGATGAGAATGTTCGAGTTTCCGCTGCTGCTTTTTCAGTTCTTTGTTTTTATTTACTTCTGTTATTACTTTTATTTGTGATTATTATTTTTTATCTTTATTTTTCTCTTCCTTTGATCTTTTGATAGTTTTGTTCTCTAGTACATTTATACATTATTGCTATTGCTGTGGTTGTTATTTGTATGTTTTTAAATCAACCGCTTTCAGTTCTTCAAATGTTCATTTCACTCTATTCATAAGCTCTTTGAAGAGAATGAAAACAAACGCCTGATGATGTGTTTCGTGATTATCCCGATCGGCTTTACCTCAGCAGCGACCGTTCGTCCCACATCTGCGAGACATTAAACGCACCGTAAAGCTGGCAGCTGGTTAGCGCCTGACTCTGATTGGATATCGATCAGCTGAAGGCTGGTTTGGTCTCTGAGGGAGGGTGCGTTTGTTTCCATCAGCAGGACATGCAGCTGGATAATGAGCAGTGATTCCGGCAGCAGAACAGCTTCAAATCATTTTCACCCTCTGCAGCTTTTTCTTCCCTCTGGATCCAGGACTTTAACATGCGTTTGTATTATTCATTTTTCTGCAGGTTTTATTTTGGTCATTAGTGGAATAAAAAGCTCCACATGGAAGCAGCTTCTGTTTGTCTGCATATATCCGATTAGCGAGTAATGAAGGTAAAGTTTGTTGTCAATGGCGACAGCGACATTTCTCTCCAGAGAAGATGGACGTGAGCTCAGATCTAGCTTAGCTTAGCACAACAACTGGAAGCAGTTAGCCTCCAAAGAGAAACAACCCAGAGTGGGTCTCGTTTATCTCTGAAGCCTCTTGTTGACTTGTAGACGACGGACGGACCTGACCCGACCGACCCGTCGGCTCTGTGGTTCTGGGGCGGCCCCGAATCAGCGGACCACCCTGCTCACCGCCCGAGACCTCCAGTTGAGCTCGTCCTGCTAGTTCCCACTTTCTCTCTTTGATGCCGACTTCGCCGGAACTGTTTCACTTCCCTTCATCGACCACAACAAATTCATTAAACCCCAGTTCGTTCTGCCAAAACCTCCTGGATACAGTCGTTGTCAAACTCACTTTGGTTCCGGACGGAGGACGTTGGCGTGTTGTTCATGCTGCGGCCTGGTGGCCCCCGCTCGCCCCCCCAGGAGCCCGAGGCTGGTGAGCTGGAGCCCAACTGCTCCTGTCAACGCGGGCTGACTTTAATCTGCCTGAGAAACAACAGACCACCCAGAGCCGCGGCGCTCGTCAGTGTAGAAACGCCACCAGATCCGCTGGCGGCGGAAGGTTTAACCGTGAGTCATCTGAGCTGCTGAAGTTTAAATTGTGTTGTTCTTCATCATGTGGCTTTGGAGACGCACACGCTTCAGCGTTCAGCCATTATCTGATGAGTTATCCTGGAAACAAACACTCAGGTCGACACACAGCAGCATGTGGAAGTCATTACGCCGCCGAGCTGTCACACACACACACACACACACACACACACACACACACTCTGCCAGGGGAATCCGTGGTATGTACGACGAGCTCCGCTGCGGGTTCACAGTCAGAGTTTGGACGAGTTGATCTGGTCTCAGGTCAGCTGGAACAGAACTGTCGGCCTCGACTGAAACTTTAAAGATGATTAAGAATTTGAACTGTGTGTGTGGACTGAACAGCAGATCATTATAAGACTGCAGTCGTCAGGACATTACAGTGTTGGACCGAGGGAACAGTGCAGAGATCTTCGCCGGAGGCGGAGCCACAAAGGTCCAACATTTGAAACCAGGAGCCGCAGAGACGAGCTGATGTGAACTGAACCTATAAGCTTCCATCAGGCTTCCAGTGACGACGACGATGATGTGTGTGTGTGTGTGTGTGTGTGTGTGTGTGTGAGCCTCTGGGAAACGCTGAGTCGGACGTTTCGCAGCCTCATCGTTGCTTCTGTTTGTTTCAAACTTGGAGGCTGAAACTCAACGAAGTGAAGATTTGATTCTGCCACGTTTTTAGAAAAAAGAGACTGAAAGAAAATATGCTGAGCACATTTTGCAGTTGTGGTTTTCTTGCTCTGCTGGAGGAGGGTCTGTCTGCACTCTCGACCAGTGTGGATGTTCAGGAAACAGCAGGTTTACAGCCACATGGATGCAACATGGGAAACAGTGCAGGAAAAGCAGCTCGTTGTCACTGAGATCGTTTCCTTCCTTGATTAAGAAAAACCTTGTGTCTTCAGAATGAAGGAACGATGCTTTAATCACAAACCTTCTTCAGACAGTATCTGGAGCCCTTCAGGGTGGAAGGTGAGGAAACCATCTGAAAACAGAGCTGAAGGATGGAGAACTCAGACACAGACTGAACTGGGGACGATGATGCGACGCCTCCGTTCGACCAGTTTTCTTCAAGGAGACAAACCGAAGCGCCGCTGTGGGAGCTTTTGCTTCTTTGTGCAGATTCGATTGTGCGAAAATTGAGACAAGATGTTGGAGCTTTTAGAAAACGCAGTGGACAAAAAGAGGCGACAGGAGAGAGCGAGCGACAACAAACCATACGAGGAATCATGACGGATCCTGTCGGGACCAATGGCTCGTTTCGGCCCGAGGAGCTGACGTCAGGCCCGTTCTCCTCGCTGCTCCGGACTGTTTCTGCACAGCTGAGTCATAATGACACACACACAGGCCTCACAGAGCAATCTGTGAAAACACTGACTTCTTATTAAATTACAGGCTGGAGTTGAGCTTCGAGTCCATTTTCTCGGGGCACAAACCTCCAACTCCACATCTGTTCCCAGTCTTAGTGCCGGTGCTCACGGCGGGCGTCGAACCCCCAGCCCCTGCGTGGCGCCGGTGCCTCGCTGCGTCGACTCGCTTCCCATCTGACGTCCAAAACTTGAAGGTCCCAGCTGACACGAAGCGACTGCGTGTTGGACATGAAGCTGGACTCGGGTTCCTGCGATGGATCGGTGGGAGGCTGCGGAGGCGGCGAGCGACCGCGTCAGCTCGGCTTCGCCAACAGCTTTGAAGCAGCGAGAGAACAGAGGTTCACATTTCAGGACTGGGATCATTAAAACACTGAAGAACACACATACGGACGCCCCCTCTGTGTGTGTGTGTGACCACAGTAAAGACAGCAGGGTTCAGCGTTGTGGTGCCAGGAGCTATTGATGCTGCCATGTGTTCAGATGTAGAATCAAACCAGTGCTGTTGCTCGTTTCAGCTCATTAACTACAAATATCATGTTTTATATCTGACAAATTTAAATTTTTTTTTGGCAGCGTTTGTTTTGCACTTACTTCAGAGCATCATGAAAACCTGCAGAGACTTGAAACCTTTGTGTTTCCTTCTGTCGGTGTCGAGGACGCCCACATCAGTCCAGAGCGTCTCGTGGACGTTCAGAGGACGGATGGTTTCTGACAAACAGTAACTGATGAGTTCTTTGCTAAGACTCTCTGTGTGAAACCACATATTTAGGACATTTCTCCCAAAAATAACAAAACATCATCATCATTTTTTTGTAAATTAGTCTATCATAAACTAAAGGGGCTGACGACTGAAATCAAACATGGTTTCAAAGCCTTACTTTTTCATCCAATCAACAGGCAACATGTCACACGACAACTCTACGGTGTCGTGTTGAAGTCACTCTGAGTATTCGTCCTCAGGTGGCGCTACAGAGCTGCGCACACGTTCCTGTGTCGCGCTATTCCACTGAACAGCAGGTGGCAGTAATGAACCAATGCAGAGTTTAGAATATTGCAATCATCTTGGAAAACGTTTTGAGGAAGGAGACGCACTTGACACGATGCAAGAACTTTACATGAAAACTCCAGAGGAACTGTTGAATCAGGCAGGTTTGATCATTCGGATGGTCGAAAAACATGGAACCGGGATCCGAAACCTATTCTCAACTTTTATTTTTACACTTTACAAAATTACAAATTACTACAAAAAAAACGTGTGTCCCTTGATGAGTTTCTTTTCAGTAGCAAAAGCAACACCTCCCTCCAAAAAGAGAGTCCGACCAGCGACCCCAGCTGCCGATCGGCCCTTTGGCCCAGAAACCAGGCAGCGGTCCCCTTCACTCACACGGAACTGAGCATCCGGGCAACAGACCGACCGATCGGTGTCAGACAACAGACAATGTACAAAAAGTTTAGTTGAGGCACAAAAATGCCCAAATCCAAGAGGCTAAAAAAAACCTATTCTTTCAAGAACACTTCTGGCATTGACAAAAAAACAGAGTATATAAAAAATATTTCCATCACAAAGTCGTGAGCTTATGAAGCTGTTGAACCTTCGGCTCGAAACAAAACTCATAAATAAAAAAAGAATATCTTTAAGGCTCTTGACAATTAAGTTAATAAATCAAATATACACAGAGATTAATAAAATATTTACACTTCTATACAGAAACATTCTACACGGACGATTCTTCATATCGACTCAAATCTTCCCCCAAAGACAAAATAAATATCGTTTCCAGACTCGTCAGGTGTCGTGATGCGACAAGGCTGCAGCACATTCAAAAGTCATTCTTGAATGAAAGAACTCGTCGTGCACCTGAAGGAAATCCTCCTGCACATCCAGGTTCTCACAAATGCGTCCACAAAATGGGAGCTCCGCGGTGGACCAGTGTCAGTCAGAACTTAATCAGCAAAAATCCAGAAATTCAATCCTGAACAAACAACCAACCAAAACGTCTCCCACAGCCACCAAAGTCTGTGGACGGAGTCCCGCTGGTTATACGATGTACTCCATCCTGTTGACGCTCTGTGACTGCAGCTGTCTGTTGTCCTGTTTGCTAGTCCAGTGTGGGGCTTTGCCTGTCATGCGGAGGGGGGGTCGCTCCTCCCAGTCCACCAGCGAGTACGCCGGCGGCGCCCGGGCAAACCTCGCCTTCTGCACCCTCTTGTCGATCTCGTCTTCATCCGATTGGCTCCCGGTTTCCGGCTTCCTAATGTTGGCGTTGATGGAGTTCTTGTCATCGCAGAGGTGGTGGTGGAGGAGGAGGTGGTGCTGATGGTGGTTCGGCGGGTTTTTCTCAATGGGGTTCTTGATGTGGTTCAGCTGCTCGCGGGCGGCGCCGACGCTGTGGTGGAGGGCGTTGTTGTCCTCTGCTGCGGGTGCCGAAGACGACGATGAGGATGGCTGCGTGCTGACCCCCGTGTGGGCGCTTTGCTTCCTTCGCCTCCTCATGCACCACAACAACATCGAGGCGACCGCCAGCACCCAGACAACAATCACCACAGAGACCAGCAGGGGCACGAAGTGGTCTGCTGGACGGAGAGGAGACTGGTCAGAGAAAGACTCGAGACATTTCACTAAAACCCTCAACTGAAAAAGTTAGTACAACATCAGATGAATGTCAGTCAGTCAGTCTGACATGTTGGGAATCTGTTCCAGATAAGAAGACGGGTCAGATTCAGCTCCAACTGAACACAAAAACTGGAAGCAGGGGAAACTGCTCGATTCGCTTCCACCATATTCACACTTTTTATCTTGTGGGCTAACAAGCTAGTCTGCAGTCGGCTGGGTTTATCTGACAGCCATGTTTGGACAGAGCTCAAACCTGGCAACCCGAGCAGTTGCTCACCTTTTACTGAAACGGTCCATCAGACCAGCTGCGTGCAGACCATCAGAGAGCTTGGCTTTTAATCAGCAGCACAAAATGAAGGAAAAGATCGAGCGGCGCTGAAGCGAAACGTTTGGGAGCATCGTGGATTGGACACCTTCGAGGCTGATTGCTGACTGTCTAAACTGCCTCACGGTGGCTTGCACCCAGCGAGGCAGGGGGTGGTGGGCAGAAGGCAGCCTGTGGTCTGGCTGTGGCGGAGTTCAGGACTCCGCCCCCTGCAGATGGTGGTCCTTTCTATTTCTACACCTGATCAATAAAGAAGATTCAACATGTAAATCAGGCGGAGGCGGAGCTGTTGAGGTGGACTCCTCTCCTCGGTGGAGCTGACCCCTGCTTCCAGTCTGACACTGACCCCATTGACTTGCTTAGGATGTTAAGAAAAACTCCATCCGTATCCGTCAGAGGTGGGAGCTAAGAAGCATTTTGACAAACTGAACTGAACTGGACTTGACGTCCTCAGCAGATCAGGTTTGCTCGGTTGATCAGTTATCAAGGCCAGATTGAAGGTTCATGCTCACGAACACGAGGTGTAAAGTGTTGGTGTTTCTAGAAACAGCAGCTCACCGCTGGCGTCGTGACTCTGTCGTCTCTGGATGCGAACTTCAGCGATGGCGCTGACGACGCTGCTGTTGGCGCTCCTCTTGCTGACCAGGTCCATGATCTGGTCTGTGATATCCTTGACGAAGGTCATTCCTCTCCTCTGGTCCTCTGTTGACTGAGATAATCAACAGAAAAATCCCATTATGGTCTGTCTCCACATTTCACTCTAATTACATTTTGGTACCCTCTAATCACCGATTCATGCACAACAGGTCATGAGAGCTTTTCCATTTCCAAGAAAAAGCATCTGGCACACAGGATGCATTTTATTTTTCTGGCTGCAGCGACAGCGGTTTGAAACAGTTTGTTGAAGCAGCGCCGGCGTTCTACTCTGCTGGTGCTCTTATCTCCAGATTCCTTTTCCATCTTATAATCCAAACCTTTGGTTAGTGTTAATGTGATGTTCTGGAAATGAGTGGAAATCACAGAGATGGAGCAGCTGATGACGGCGGCTCTGCAGCTCCACAATCATTACATCAACTGAGGAGTTTGTCTGCGACTCTGAAGCTTTTCGAAAACTGAGAGCGATCGATTTTCAGAGCAGACGAGACTCACGATGGCTACGTGGATCTCGTTGGTGGCGCTGAGCGACGGCTCACAGGTCACGGAGACGGTGGAGTCCGAGGACAGATTCCTGAGGATGTAGAGGCTCCTGAGCTCCCGGCAAACCTGCTCCACCGTCACTCCCTGTAACATCAACAACCACAGCAGCAATTACATCAGCAACCGCATCAGCAACTACAGAAACTACATCAACAACTACATCACCAGCTACGGCAACAACTGCAGCAGCACGAAGGGGTCAAATATTCTGTGTGATGGTTCTGACACAGCTCAGAACAAGTGGCTTCTGTCCTCACCTTCGACCGCTGGAACAAATAGTTCTGTTTTTTGTTCAGACAGGAAATAAAAGTTGGAAAGAGAATATGGAAAAAGTCAGAAGGGGGAAACAGACTGACCCTTGTCATGACGTCCTTGTTGAAGGTGAAGGTGACGTTGGCACAGCTGCTCTCTGGCTGGCACCTGGCTGTGGGCGGGGCCTGGTGGGCGGGGCTCCAGCACTCCCCCTGGCCGACGCAGGGCTTGACGAAGCAGCGCTCGTCCGGGACGGCGACGCAGGTCTGACCGGCCGGACACTCTGAGCCTCGAGTCCTACTGTGGAGGCTGCAGGCTTTAGGTCCACACCAGAGCTGCCGAGACACAGGTTTTACTTTTCATTCAGAATGATTCTCATCTCTGGCTTCTCTTATTCTCATTTTACTGTGATGGAACATTAGTTCATTTAAAAAAATATCTGCCACTCTACTGATGGTTTTCATCAAAAATGTGAAAGTTCCTGTTCATTCTCATGCAGGTCTTCTTGTGTGAGCTGAATCTTTCTTGTTTGAGACAAAAGGCCGATGTAAGAGGAGTCCGACAGTAAGTATAAACAGGTGTCTGAGGATCAGGAGTCTGTCCTACCTGGGAGCAGCTGATTCTCCCGTTGTGACAGCGGCAGCGGTTGCAGTCTTCGTCCCATCGGCTTCCATCCGGAGCCAGCCGCCGTCCGAGCACGCAGGGCCTCCCCGTCGCTGCAGCACAACCAGCAGCAGAAGGGTGGATGTTTAGCTGCGACTTCTTTCACTGATCTAAACTGTCAGACACTTCTTCCTGTTCTTCCTGGTGCTAAACATGATGCGAGTGTCTGCTGCAGGTGTTACCTTGTTGGCAGCGCGGCCCGGTTCTTCCCGGGGGACAGACGCAGAGATAGCCGTTGATCTGATCCAGGCAGGTGGAGCCGAAGGCGCAGGGCGACGACTGGCACTCGTTGATGTCTGAGAGAGACGAGCGACAAGTTAGGCTTTCTGCCTCCTGAGGCATGACTCGCTTTACCTTCAGTAACAGAAACTAAACTAAACTGGAACTGAACTAAATGACAGGGGGTTTTTTTGGTTAATAATTTTACAGGAAACAAAAGGCGTCTTCAAATTGCAAAGAGCTTCACATGACATCAAACAGAAAAGCAGCAAATCTTGAACAAAAGCTGGAACGAGAGAATTTTTGCCATTTTTTTCTGAACATCCGAAAGGATTCGCCGCTGATGACAGTACTCGATCATTTTCTGTCGGAAAAGTCTCGTTATATATTGGAGCTGCAGGATGTTAGCATCACAGCAGCAGCGGCAGTTTTTCAAACTGAGCTCCAAACAACAGGAGAATCAGACAAACCTCAACATGTCCTGGAAACTGGGACAAAGCTAAATGTCAGCTGAGGTTTGGAACAGATTTAACAAAGGATCCATAAAGTTGTGTCCTGACCTGCCTGAACACAAACCTCGGCTCGAAGGCACCGAGAGCCAGAGCCAGAAAGTAAGACGGAGCAGGAAACAAGACTGATGAAGAAACAGAAAGGGCAGCAGATGAGTGGAGGGACAGATGGGGACGGGGTCAGAGGTCAACACTCACTGATCCTGCAGTCCGGACCGGCGAACCCCGCAGCACATTCACATCGATACCAGTTGTCTCCGTCCACACACGTTCCACTGTTGTAACTGCAGCACAGAGACCATTGTTTAACACTGAATTCATCATAGTCTCCCACTGAAAAAACACAAATGTGGCTAAGAAGCAGAAGCTGATCGAGCTGAGCTGGAGCCCTATCTTAATTACAGACAGAAAAACAGCTCTTTTCCAATCAGCGCGTCTCGGAGGTTCGAGCAGTTTGTGACTCTGCGGCTTGGAGAGACGAGGCGAGCAGATAAAGTCAAACTGGCAGCAGCAGAGCGGCTTTGTTCCAGCTTTGATTTGGTGAAGAGACAGATGAGGAGGACGGAGTGGAGCTGGTGACCACCAGAGCTGCCTGTGTGCCCCCTTCACAAACCGTTTGTTCAACATCAGAAACACTGGATTTCACATCACTGCATCATCAACATAAGACTGGTGTGTTTGTGTGGGACTGACCAGGGATGAGGACTGCAGTCGTTGGCATCTGGAACAGACAGAAGACGTCGTGTTAGACTTGACTGGCAGTGTTTCATGGATGTAAAGTCAAACACTGCAGAGCGAGTCAGTCCTGGACCAGATATTCATGGAAACCAGGTCAATCCCACAAACATTACATTTGATCTCTGCAACAACAGGAAACCTCTGAATCTCATGATCGACTTCAACTCAGCCTCAGATCCATGTTCAGATTCATTTTCATTTTCTTCTACTAGGGCTGCACGATTATGGCCAAAATGATAATCACGATTATTTTTATCAATATTGTAATCACGATTAATAATCACGATTATTCATTATGTTAGGTAAAACGTACCTTTTTATTGCACTTTTTTAAATAAACAAACAAGTCTTCAAATTGAAACTTAAAATAATCATAAATCAAACAAT
>JBBMOC010000088.1:956054-991054 GCA_037975185.1 Centropyge bicolor
AGACTTGAGATGATGACAAAAGATTATGTGAATGGAGCAAATACCTAAATGTGCCAAAGGTGGGGAGTGGAGGAATGAAAGGAGGTGGTGCAGGGGCTGATGGGAGGAGGGGGAGGGAGGGGCTGATGGGGGGAGGGGGAGGTGGTTGAGGTGGTTGGTGTTCATGAAATAGAGCCTGAGCGACAGAACAAAGGTGGCCTCCTCTTTATTCTCAAATTAGAGCAGCTGGGCTCTTTTCCCTGGAGGAGCCCCATGAATAGATTATTGGGCTGCTATCACTGAAAGAGAGACAAAACACTGCCCAAAGCCCTTCTCCTCCTCCTCACCCCCAACACCAGCCCCACCCCCCTCTCTGATCACACAGAAACCCTGACCCCCAGAATCACAACCAGCACAAAACAGACCAGGTTTGAGCTCCTGACTTTCCCAGTGGCATCAAATCTACTTTCCGTCCAATCAGGTCGGTTTGAAGACGGCGCTCTTTCCTTTCTAGTTTTGTCGTTTTTATTCTGTTGACACTCTGTCTTTTTCTTTCCTGTCTTTTTCTTTCCTTTTCTTTACCTACATATAGAAATTCTCAGTGACCTCATGTTTCCTCTGACTATGACCTGAAAGACGAAAATCCTCCAAGACACAAACCAAGTCTGTATAACAACAATGACGTGTTGAATTTTCAACCTGCAGAAAATTAAATTACTGGTTTAAAATATCAGAGAGTTCTCTGGTCTCTTGTTAACACGATGGTGGACGTCCCAAACACAGACTGAAACATCCACTTCCTGTGTTTGTAATAAAAGTACAGAACTAATAATCACTCATGAAACGTTGGCTCTGGTCTGATTTTGTGGTGTTGAACCCACGAAGCAGAGCTTACGTGTTTCTTCAGCTCATCACCAAAAAGACTTTTTCATGCTAAACTGGTTAATCAGGGTTTCTTGGTGGCGGCTCGGCCCAGAGGAGACAGTGGCCGTGGTCAGAACAGCCGCACCTGCTCCTGTTGGCCACCAGGGCTCCACACCTGGAAACAACGGCTCAGACGGTCTGCAGTGGATGGTCTGCAGTGGACAGTCTGCGGTGGACGTCCTCTGTCCTCTGTCTCTCAGTCTGATCTGTCTCCGTCCTCTGTCTCAGTCTGATCTGTCTCCGTCCTCTGTGTCTCAGTCTGATCTGTCTCTGTCCTCTGTCTCTCAGTCTGATCTGTCTCCGTCCTCTGTGTCTCAGTCTGATCTGTCTCCGTCTTCTGTGTCCATTAAACCTCTCACTGAGTCTCACTGTTGTCCTGCTGCCACAAAGACTTGAGGAAATGAAGGAAGCGTTTTGAGATGAAGCCGTGTTCTGATCCTGATTGAGCCGGTGCTGTGTGGACAGGGCAGTCAAACCCTCCTCCGTCCTGCAGACTGGAGCTCGGCCCTCTGTTTGCTGACAGATGCCTCTGTCCTGAGTCTGTTTGAGGGAAATGTAATTAGATGAAGCTGCTCTTTGCTTTGTGAGATGAAGCGGCTCTGTAAACAGCGGCGGCTCACTTCATGCACTGATGCTAATGTGACGCCAGTTCAAAAGCAGCCTGAGCTTGAAAACACCAGAGTTGATCAGCTGCAGGGCGAAACACTGGATTGACAGCTCAGCGAAGGCTCCTGAGAACGAAGCCTGTAAATGTCTGAACACAGGTGGATTCATATTTGATAGCTGTCAAACACACTTTTCAACTGTTTCAACACTGTGAATTCAGACGTTAAGAAAAAACACTGACAGTCTTTGAACTGTTCCTGTGAAGCTCGCTCCTCATTCGCTGAACTGTTTTCACCCCATTTTAATCCAATGAATGAAAAGACACTGGAGCAGTTTTCCCAGATTATTTCTGGGTCAAACGAACGACCTCAGAGCTTCGGTCCACAGAGAGAGAGTGATGGAAGCCTTCACCTCAGCTGATGTTGACTCTCGCCGTTTGATGCAGTCGTAGCAGAACGTTCTCAGCGTGCACAGAGGGAAACCTGGCCAAGCTCCATCAGCACTTCTCTGTTCATCCGGCCGAATGTGTGTCAGCTCCCAGCAGGAGGTCGCAGCTCACTCACACTCTGCAGACTCTTCAGTGACTGTTGATCAGCTCTGTTTGTTTTTAAATCCAGACTTAAAGCCGATACCTGAAGTTCGTCTGTTAATATTATAACTTGGTCTCAGCAACAGTGAAGACGATCAAACATCCATCAGGTTTTCAAACCAGTAACAAACCGTTTCCTCACTTGTTGTGACAGGAGACAAACTATTGATCCGACCGAGACTGTTCATATTTTGTCCTTTTACAGAAGAGGATCAAAGTGTTCCTGGACAGATTGATGGAGCCGGTCTGAGCGTCCGGTCGGCAGCAGGCGAAGACACGTCGAGGTGTCCATCATCAGCAGTGACAGTGGGCGTCACCATGACGACCAGCTGCAGCCAGTAAAGCCTTTGACTCTCAACCAAAGCAAAGAGCAGGACCAACTGGCCGATCTGTACGTTGTGCTCTCAGGACACCGCATTCTTTACTTTGGTTTTGGCAGCTGAGATGATCATTATGTAATCTCAGAGTGAAGACCGGCCCTCGGTCCCGGAGGTGCTGCGGCTCAGCTCGTGTGCTGAACTGAACATAGGAGCTGGAAGAAGACCAGAGCGGTCGGTCGGTCGGACTCCCGGCCGCCAGCAGCTGAAACCAGACCAGGATCTGTCCGTGAACACGGGTCAGACTAAATGCTGGACGCCTCCCTGGACTCACAGAGAGGAAGCTACTGTCCATGTTCTCCTCTCAGTCTGGGACAACAAGACAGGACAACATGTAGTTTTGGTTAAGTCGAGGTTTTTTTAATGCAGAGATAAAACAAGCTGAAGTTGTTGAACGATTCTCAGGAATTCTTCCATTTTTCCAAAGTGATTCAGATTCTGGGTTTTCATCACTAACTTCGTGTGACAGGCGTGAACAGAATGAACATTAATGTCCTGAAGGAGTTTCAGGTGTGAACATGAGAGACAGGAGAGGATGTGTGACCTCAGATAAGCCTGAGAAACAGAGACGTGCTGGAGATACATTCATCAGTGGACAGTCAGCTGTTTGTTGGCTTCCTCAGCTGTATCTGTCTTTGAGGCTCCCACCGGCAAACACACACCTTCCTGACTCCTCCAGTGTGCTGGAGATGAGTCGAGGGATAAAAATGTTAACTTAATAAAAAGGGAGAATCGACCTTCTGTCCTCTCTCGGGATGCGTAGCCTTCCCAGAATGCACGGCGGCCGCAGACACAGGCCCTCTCTGTGTCGGCGTTCTCCCCGTCAGAAATCACATGATGGATGACTGCGTGGGAAGTGAGAGCCGCAGACGAGCCAACATGTGATTGATAACCTGAGCGCGACACACAGGCTCAGTGTTTGAGAGCCGGCTGCCGCTGAGCCCTTCAGCAAGGCAGCGCTCCTCGCCGCTCGAGCCCTGCAGGACAGCTCCTCTGAGAGCAAACTCACAGACTGTTTCCTGGTTCACACACCGTCCTTCATCCTGTCTCCTACTGCAGTGAGCGATTTCCCAGAATGCCTTTCACAAACCCTCAGAGATGACACGTGAGCTCGCTGCAGTCGGGTCCTCGTCACATGTGCCCGAGAAACCGAACCTGATTCTGTCCCGATCATCAGATTCCTCCTCGGCAGCTGGAGAGAGAACGAGACGCCCTGCAGGAGTCCGAGCCAGGGAAACAGAACCAGCAAGCTACTGTCATCTGACTGTCAAAACCACCAAGACCCAGAAGTTAAACCACAGCAAGAACCAGTGAAAGAACAGACAGAGAACCAGAAGAACCGGCGGGAAGCAGTGAAAGATCCAGACCAGGCAGGACGATCTGAGACAGAACATGTGCAGGAATCTGCTGCCCTTGGGCGTCACTACGCTTTGATCCAGTTGGAAGCTGTGGAATTCTGGGATACTTCTTGTTTGTCTTCCTCTTTCTGTCTTCTTGTTTTGTTGTACAAATGCATTAAATACAAGATTAAACATTACAATTTACATGAGACATAAATGACATCATTCCTCCTCATCCGTGCTTCATTCATATTTATGCAGATGATATGGTTTTATTTGTTTCTAAGTTTCATCACAGTTTTTAACGCAGGTAAGATCCAGAACATCGTATTCGTCACTTGCATCCTGTCGTTCAAACTTGAACAGCTCCTCTCAGTCTTGCTGAGTCTTTCATTCAGGTTTCATGTTGAACATTTGACCCAAACATTATAAATTTCATATAAATTAAAGGCTGTCATTAACTTGATTACACACTGATTTTATCTGAACCACTGACAAGAAGAAACAGCTTCCTAATGTTCATGGATAAAGCTCAGAACGCATCACATGTTGGAGCTAGTTGATCCAATAAGCAGAGAGTCAGGTCTCCATCAGACCCTTCGTACAGGTTTCACCCTGCACTGAACTCTTCTTCTTCAACAAAACTAACTAACTAAACAGTTATTACGACCTCCTCCGAACCTGCAGGCACAGAGGCGTCTCAGGCCATCGGCTCCCTCCGTCACGCCTGGTGCTGGGAGCAACATTACACCCAGCTTCCCCTGTTTCCAGAGAGACTCAGAGCAGAGAGAACAAGATCGTCTGCAGAGTCCCGCTAATTAGCACCAGATGTTTGGCTTCTGAAATCTGCACAACACACACACACACACACACACTTCCTAATGTGTGTCACAGACAATCACTTACCAGGCAACTGTGTTCACATCCAGGAAAAGAAAGCTCAGAGGAGGAGATGTCCGCTCTGTAAATGTCAGGCAGCTTTAAGAGCAGAACCAGGGACGCTCTTCTTTCACTGCCATTTTTATTTGGGTCGAGCGGTTGGACCCACTTTGTGTCCCCGCTGAATTCAACGTCCACCCTGGACTGAATAGCTTTCATACCAGCGGATCGTCGGTTCCCGAACGTTTCGGACCGTGACCTCTGCAACTGTGTCCTGAGACATGAGAGCGATTTTCCCTTCTCACTTTGTCTCGTTTGCAGGACTAAAGATCTGAAGAGGTTTAAATATCCAGTATTTCATAAGGAAAAGAAAGTGATTCCAGGAAACAACACAGAGCCAGAGCTGGGCCGAGCGTCGATGCCGTCCACACCCAGACTTCACCGAACTCAGCCACCGTCTGACCGACTGCACGAGGTCTTTAAGTCGAAAGTCCTCAGTGTAGTGATGATCCAATACAAGCATAATCAAGCTCCAGAGAGGATCAAACATCCTCTCCATGTTTCCTCTGCCGGGCACTTTGATCTGTAACTGCATGTGACAGTTTATCAGTCGACTGGTGTTTTGTATAAATCTAATGTAGTGTAGACAAAGGTCTGCGTCTCTTACAACATATGAATGTGAATATTCAGCTGCAGGAGGAAACTGGATCTGAGCCAGGACGTGACAAAGCAGCCCGGGGAATCGAACACGCCACGCTGCCGCCATTAACAGCGAAGCACTCGGTCTCCAGTCTGAAGCTCGGAGAGGAGACAGAGACTGCTGGCCTCTTGTCCTGAAACATCCTCAGTCACACGGCCACATTAGGAACACAACTATTTTGTGGGTATCATTTTCCCATTTTGGACAAATACTCCAGAGAAAAATTTATGTGCAATGATTCACTCACTTTATGAAAATAATCTCTTTTGGCAGAGACGAAGCCGCTTCATGTCTCTGGATCAGCAGAGACTGGAACAATGAGACACGCACAGCGAAGTGGAGAAAAACAACAATCTGCGAATCGATAGCGCGACCGCAGTCTTCAAACATTCTCCAGCTCATAAACTCTGCTCTGCACAATGTGGTTCATGGTTTAGCAAAGCACAACATAAATCCCCCTCTGCATCTCAGCTCACAGAGTTCTGCCCACAGCCAAACAAAACTGTTTAAGGGCGACTCCGTCTCACATGACACAAGTTATTTTCATCCGCTGCTGATTTCTCCACTCATGAAGTTTTACTGTTTTCTGTCCATGTCCATCTCAGTGTGGGCGCAGGAAGCAGGTCCGAGCTCGCGTCCTCTTCTTCTTCCTGTCCTGTTACTGCTGATGCCGTTCAGTTCAGACTCAGACTCAGAGGTCCAGTTAGAGACCAGGTCTAGAGCAGAGGTCCAGAGCGTCTGTGTCTGAAGCGTGTCCGGCTTCAGTGTTTCATGTTCCCTCACTGCTCGGCTGTGGAGCTTCACATTAACGCCACAGTCAACGGTTGATCATTTCCGCTCTTCCTGCTTCGAATCGCCCCCCGAGGACAGATACAGTTTTCTGAATTGGGTTGAATTAGTTCTAGGTCCAGGTCCAGCTAGGACTGAGTCTGGGTCTGGAGGTGAAGGGGGCTGCAAACGATCCCATCAAAACTCATTCAGTCTTTTCCTGAAACTCTCCCGTGAACCGAGGGGAGTCGTTCTTATTGTCTCACTGACTCTTCATGTATTTTTGAATTTTCCGTGCAGAGGGATGTGAAGATGCCCCAAGGCCCAGTGAGCGTCATGCAGCTCCGTCAACACATGATCAACGATCCTGTCAGCTTTTATTTCACAGAGGGAAAAAGTGAAACCACATTATTGCAGTTCGGTGGTTTTTCCACGACAACAGCAGAGAGAGTAATGACAGAGGGCTGAAGCCTGGCATCGTCACACCGGTCCCCCGAGAGGAGAAGAAGAGCCTTCAGTTCTTCAGCAGGCTCGTCCACCAGGCCCTGCAGACCCTTGCCCCCGCGCCTCCTCCCACTTTGTTTCCGCCCCCTTTTGTTGGTTCCTGCATTTTCGAGTTTTTTAATGCCACATTTTCTGTCTGGCTCGTTGTGACGACTGCGGACTCAGGGTTCGTGATCTTTGTTGTCAATATTCACGGTTCATTTTCAACGAAGGCACAGAGTTTGAAAGAGGGACATTTACCAGCAGGGAGGGTTTAACGAGGAGACGACTGAGCTGCAGCACGTTCGACCCAAACTGGACTGGTTCTCTTTTGTTCTTTCTCCTGGATGAACACAGACCTGAGGAGACAACAGGCTTTCTCAAAAACATCACCTCTAACATTTTGTCAGGAAACAGCCTGTTAACCTGTGACTTCAGTGTTGCCATAAAGTCACAACCACACACACTGAGGATGATGGACAACGTCCTTCGTCCTCTGCATTTCTATAATTCCTGATATTCATGGCTTTACATCAACCACATTTCCATCTAGAGGCTTCACAGCAGCATCAAGCCGCCTTCTGAAAAGGTCCCCGATCCTCAGAGGACGTCACATCAGCTGACAGGGACACCGGAGCAAAGAGCAGAGTTTACCCAGGGGGATTCTGGGATTCAGAGTCCAATCCTGCGACAGCGATGAACAGATGCTCGTCAGCGGAGCAGGAACCTGGACTGTCTGAGGAGTCCAGTCCAGTTCAGACCCCCGAACCCCACGGCCAACACTAGATCTTTAGTCATGTCTTCCCTGAAATATTTTGTGGCCTGCTCCGGGGGTGTGATGAGACAAAGTGTCTTCACGTGTCTTCAGATGCAGAAGCATCAGAAATGGAGCTGCGTCTCTCGCCCCCCCCAGCAGTCGCTCGTCTCGTCGCGGTGCAGCAGAGGCTCAGATCCAGTCGCTCTGCTCTGAACTGTTGTCGCTCTGAGCATGTGGCTCGTTGGTCTAGGGGTATGATTCTCGCTTTGGGTGCGAGAGGTCCCGGGTTCAAATCCCGGACGAGCCCTGGTGAAACGCAGGGTTTCGTCTTTCCTAATATATATATATAATATTTATGCTGGAAAACAACTGACACAACTGAAAACAACAGCATGTTCTGAGATGACAGAAGCTGGGAAACGGTCGACAGTGATGGAAACAGGTGAGCTGATGTTCGACCTGTTGAATCTGACATAATGAACTCAGGGACGAGTCTTGGTTTGAACTGAAGCCTGCGGCTGTGACTCATGCGTCTCCTCTCCTGCATCACGGTGTCAGTTCAGAGCAAACAGCCATTAAACTGTGCAGCTGAAGTTTTCAGTCCTCCCATGATGCCCTGGGGAAACGACGAGCAGCTCCACGGCTTCAAAGAGCTGCGAGAACAACCAGCGAGGTAATTACAAGCTGCGCTGCTTTTACAAGCCGTTTGATGGCTGCAGCTACCTGATGAGGGGACGGTGGACGGATCACTTCCCTCGGTTCTGCAGAGAGTCGCTCATTTCCTCCTCATGATGGAACAAGAGAAGAGTCCATAGTGTCTGTGAGCGGACAGGTCTTCAGCTGAGTCAGCAGGTTGATGTCACAGAAGACAAAGACACGTCTGGACCTGGGACATGATTCAAGACAATGGTCTGCTAACAGGTTCTTACAGTGTAACTACCTTTAGCTGTAGCTAACTCCAGCACCTCGCTCCACCTGGACAGGTGGGTTCACCCACCCACCAGGGCTTCAGAGTGAAGGGAAGCAGACTGAATCCGTCCCGGCGGAGATGAGCTGGTTATTGATTTCTGAAGGTCGAAGGTTGCAGCTGTGGTCCATCAGAAGACGCCATCAGTTACTGATGAGTCGGCATGAAGGGAAATATGCTCATTCACTGTGTCAGAAATCACATATTGTATCTTTCTCTTTCTGGTCTTGATGTAAAGACTGTTTGTCGGCTGTACAACAAAATCATCATGGGACCAGCAGCAGGACTTCAGAGTCTGAGCTCGCTCTTCCTGGTTTACAGAAACCACAGGAGCAAAGAAGTGGAGCAAAAGCTGAATCAATGCAATTCATTTGATTCAAAAACAGAACAAAGAGAGAAGCGGACGTGTGAACATGTGGACACTGCAAGTTGAAGCACGGTGCGTTCAGGGTCCCTGACAGCTGCCGTCCTCAGAGATCACAGCAGCAGGCCACCGACCCAGCAGGATTCTCCTGGACTCACCAAGGCCTGTGGTGAGTCTGCAGACTGCAGTCCGTCTGTTGTCTGTGTGTCCTTCCCTCTGGCCTGTCTGGACCCCGAACACGTCCTCAGCTCAGAGCTTCAATCTTAAACCTTCCCGGCACATTCTGTCAGCGAGACGGATCCAACCAGGAGTTCCAGGTCCCACCTTCACCTGCAGAACCAGGTGAGACTGAAACTGCTCCTCCCACATCGCGACTCGATGGAAGGAGCTTCGAGCACGAGGACTCAGCCAGCGACTCCGGAGCAACATCTCATGTTCTAATATTTATAATCAAGAAGAAAAATAAAGACCAGGACAAAGACTTTTCATGTTGCATTTGAGTCATTTATTTAGAAGAAAAAAAACAAAAACCATTGACCGTGATGAGACTTTAACTTTAACAAATAAGTGTTTCAATAAAAAGCCGTTGGTTAATGTGACACTTTCATGATGTGGAGTTTTTCCTCTTCGAATTCTTTTCTGTCCAAGTCGGTCGTTCTTCTAAACCACAGGATGAAACCCAGAGACTTTATCAGCTCAGCTTCACTCCGAGCTCCCACTTTCCAGACGCACAAACAGAACCGAGTTTATGACGAGTGGAGGGAAACAAGGGGTTTCCCATGACTCTGTCAATGTCCAGAAACGTCTCTGACACTCAACGCTGCCAAAAGTGAAAACTGTCTCCCATGAAATAAGGACACACCCAGTTTCCATGTGTCAGTGCTGGAGCTGCAGTGGAAGTGAGGAGCTGTGTGGAAAGTGCAGATAAGATGAATCGTGTCTGACGTCCTGCTGCGGTCGGAATCCCACAGAAACATGAAGGAGGCGGCGACACGGCGACAGGTCAGCAGGTTCCTTCCCACAGAGACGCGTCAGTGCGACGGCTGAAGAGCTGCGTCTGTGTTTGAAGCAATCAATAAGAACAGAACCCAATGATTCACAGTCACAGTTTCCTGAAGTCGGTCCTGAGTCCAGGTTTTCATCGCCTTCATCCAACCATGTGTTCACAGAGTACCAGACCTCTCTCCATCCTCACATGTTCCCCATGAACCTGTTTACCTGGGGAGGGATCCAAACAGCCTACCAGCCCACAACGTCCCCAGTCTTTGTTTGAAACGTATTTACAAAAACAACAAACTGACTTTCATTTGGTTTTAGGTCAAAAAGAGTCCGGTCCGTCCTCGGGTCACGCCCAGAGCAAAAAAGTCTCCAGAGTAAACACACGATTCTTAGAGAGTTTGTGAAGTGGTTGGTCTCTGAAAACAGCGCCACCTGCAGACACAAACCGCACCAGCGTGCTTTGTCGGAACGAGCAGAAACAGAGAGGATGGCTGAGAAACGGTGTCTGTGTTTCACACGTCGCCTGTCAGGCCTCTAACGAAGCATCTGGACGGCTGCGCCCTCGTTTATGGAGCCGACAATTATGGCTACAAGAAGCAACCCATAAAAACAACTATAGAGCTTTAATACGACGTCTTACAATCTTTTCCCAAGGCTCAGTGTGAGAGCGTTGAGCTGTCGGAGTTTTAACACTCTCAATAAAAGCCTTTTGAGGCCGGTCTCCTCCGGCCATGACTCAGAACCATGGAGAGCCATGGAGAACCACGGAGAACCATGGAGAACCACGGAGAACCACGTCCTCCTCCTCGGCTTCATCAAACACAAACACTCCACCTCCCTGTCTTCAGTCCTGACACAAATAACCGGCTGCTTGCTACTAAATCGGTCCAGATTATTCTGTGGCCCCCAACAAACCCTGCGTGGCCCCCGGGGGCCTCCTCTCCTCCACAGTCTTCGTCTGCCTTCGACGTCGGAGTATTCTCATCTTTTTCACTGAAAGTCAGTAAATGTTTTTGTGTAAATCACTGAAAACATTGATGATTCAGAGTTTTACAACTGAGACATTGAGCCAAACTGTTTCCACACTGATTCAGTTCTGACTCTTCGATCACAGTCCGAGTGGCTCGGTGGTCTCAGCATACGATTCTCACTTCGGGAGCGAGAGGTTCCGGGTTCAGGTCCCGGACGAGTCGGCGGTGAAGACGTTCTACAGTTGCTTAAAATCAAACTACTATAAGATTCTTAAGGAAACAGTTAACAACTGACAGACAACATGAGCCTTTATCGTGAGGCTTCAGCTTCTGGAGCCGCCTGGTGGATCTGACAGCAGGACTCTCTCTCTGAGAGGAGGACTCTCTCTCTCTCTGTGAGAGCAGGACTCTCTCTCTCTCTCTCTGAGAGGAGGACTCTCTCTCTCTCTCTCTGAGAGCAGGACTCTCTCTCTCTCTGAGAGGAGGACTCTCTCTCTCTCTCTCTGAGAGCAGGACTCTCTCTCTCCTCCTGAGGGAACCCTCTGAGACGACGCCACGAGAGAACTGAGAGAGAAGCAGCAGAGTTGATCCAGACGGAGAAACAAGGAGCTGAGACTCAACATGAAACTTCAGACGATGATTAACCGACACACTGTTTGCACCAGGGACGTCCCTTTTTTTGCCTCCGAGTCATTTGATCTTGAGGATCCGGTCCCGATCCGGTTCAAAACAAACTGCTGCCGTGCTCTGTTCAGTGGCGTCTGTCACAGACAGACTTGGCCTGTAAACGTTGGTAGTTCTCTTTGATTCTCACTCTTTAATCACTAAAAGCCCATTTATTGTAAATGAGATTAAAAATAATTACAATAAACATACAGATGTATATACATGTATTATTTATCAGTCACGTGATCGGATCGGGACAACCCAAGGTTTCACTGTGTCAGACATCACCTATAGACATTTAAAGAGTGTGAGTTGAGGTGAGGTGGGGGGTCAGCACCAGCGTGGGTTTGCACCAGGTGCTCCGGCTTCCCACAGTCCAGAAACATGCTGAGGTTCATTGACTGCCCTGAAATTGCCCGTAGGTGTGAGTTGTTTGTCTATATGTGCCCTGCGACCCCCCGCGACCCTGCAGAGGTAGATCATGGATGGGGTTCAGGTGGAATGCCTGAAGCTTGTATATGAAGGTAATGATTTGATGGAAGCTGGTTCCATCGCAGCTCTGCTTCAGGTCTCATGTGTCTCAGATTGAACCTGTTAAATTCATATGAGCTCCGGCTCACGCGGCACTAAAGGGGATTAAGCCGACAGCTTTTCATCGGCAGCGTCGGCATTCAGCCCGTTTTCACAGACCTCCTCTGACCGATCGGAGCCCGGCAGTGAAAAGGCAGCTCCTAATCTGCTCCACAAAGGCCGCGAGCAGAGCGGGGAGCCGGGCGGCGCCGCCGGCCGCTGCCGCCCTCAGCGGCTCGCTGCCAGCTGCCCTCAGCTCTGCTCATGAAGGACTTGCCGCCGTCGCTGCGCATTGTTCCCCCCAAAGACAACAGTCACTAAAGTCTCATTTGTGGCCGCCCCTGGCGGCGGGCGTGGCGTTGGACGAGCCCTTGTGTGTGGCTAAAAGGATTATGAGGGCTTAATTGAGTGTGCTAATTGACGGGACAGTGAATGGGCTGAAAGGAGGCGAGGGGCAGATGTGGTGTGAAACCCCTGGCTCTCTCTAAAGAATACAAATCAGCAGCAGACACAGCTATTCTCCGCTCTCTATAACACTCAATTATCCCTTTCACACGGCGAGCGGGGGGCCGGGCCAACAGATGGTTTCCACCCTGGGAGCTGCGCAGAGGCCGGCGCTGCCTCTCCGCCACCTTTTCTTCAGGAGCCATGGGCTTTTTATTCATGACTCGCAGGAACAAAGGACGAGCAGAGCGGCCGTGAAACGGAACGGGAGCTGAGGTTTGGGTTCGATCCCGGCGAGGCGTCCGTTATGCTTGGAAGTGTGGAGAAAGAGGCGTGGGCGTGTTCACCTGGGGGGGGGGCACCGTCTGTCGAAGGCCACTTCAAGTCAGAACAATGACATCCTTCATCTCAAACTCTGAAAACGATAAAATCCAGTTTGTGTCTAAAGGCGTTTTCATGTCATGTGGACGTCGTGAGCGTCGCGTTGAACAACACTTCCCATGATTCACTCCTGCAGCCAGGAGCTAACACCACCGTCTTCCTGCAGGAGAATGCTCCGCTCGCTCAGATGAAAGCCTGGTCCTGATTGGTCCATGAGTTTTCAAGCTCAGGTTCAGTTTCAGTCTGATTCTGCTGCTTCTCATCTGTTTAATGTTTTCTGTTATTTTTCATTCTGGCAGTAAAATAAAAACCTCCCAGATATATTTTTTGTCTTTAATGCTTTACTTTACTTACTGCTCAGGTTATACACACAAGGAACATTCTTCTTTTAGTGAAACAGTGAATGAACTCTTAAGAAGTTTGAACCTTTGATGTTTTGTCTTTCTTTCTTTATCTCAGGTAAAATTATTGACAGTCAGAATAATTCATATTGAAAATGATATTTTTATAGAACAGAAATTCTCAAACTGAAGCTGCTCAAGAACTGCAGCTACCACACACACACACACACACACAGAGTCTTTTATAACTTCTATAACAGCAGCGACACAAAAGACAAGTTGGAGGTTGATGGACGAGCTCGGGGCCGTTCGGGGGTTGAATGGATTCTATCAGCTCATGAATATAAGGCCCTGGATTATTGCNATCAGGTCATCTGATTTACCGCTGATTAGCAGATGTTAGCATTTAGCATTTAGCCTCGGAGCAGCAGACTCTTTGTCCTGTTTTTCTCTGGGCACCAGTTTATCACCTACACCGTGTGTGTGTGTGTGTGTGTGTGTGTGTGCGTGTACCTGTGTGTGTTGGGCAGTTAGAGTCTGCTGTCCTCCAGCTCCCTCTGCTGTTCACTGAACCACACTGCACCGCGCGGCCCTCCCTGACCACAGCTCCGATCTCACAGACTCATCCGCTGCAGAAATCTTCTCTCTTTAATAGGACTAACTTGCAGTGCATTGTGGGTAAATGCAGCTCATCTCAAACTGAAAAACATGGTTGGAGCTGCAGCTTCTCGTCCAAACTCAATCAAACAGCTCCACTTTTAACAAACAAGACTGAAATATACAGGTCGAAAATGAACTTCCAGATCTGAGAGACCGGAGATGAAGTCAGTCCTTCATCCAACATCACTCAAAGTCAGTCAGCCCACAGCTCCCCCCGCAGGCTGGGACGGCTCATTACACGTCCAGTGGACACTGAAGGAGCAGCAGTCCAGCTGTTAGTGAGTCCCTGAACGCCTCACGCAGCCTTCTTCTTCTGCAGCTGTGTGGGCAGCCTCCTGCGGTCCTTCACTGCGTTCCTCTTCCTCTTCTTGCTCAGGAAGTTCTCCAGTTTGCCGCTCGTCTTCAGCTCCTGGTATTTCTCCGCCAGCTGCAGCTTCTTCTTCTCGGCTACAAGAGAACAACAAACCGTGTGAGACCTTTCACACCCACACAGGCAGCAACACAAAGTCAGAGCAGACGTTCATGGAGGTTTTGTTCTTACAGTTCTTGAGGAAGAACGGTGCTGCGCCCTGATTAGCTCGTTCTCTCTGCTGCCTCTTGAACTGCAGCTCTCTCTCTCTCTGCTGCTGTCGGCTCTGGCTCGCTCGCTCCTGGTCCTCCTGCACAAACAGTTCACACCTTTAAATCAGACCTGGGCGACTTGGAGCCAGCGGCTCTGCATCGGTCCACGGTGTGGATCGGACTCACCATCCTCTTCAGAAGGAACTGCAGCTGCTCCTTCCTCCTGTTGGTGTTGTTCTTCTTCTTCAGCCGCTTCTGGATGATCTGCAGACAAACAAGCACTTTCATCAGCCCAACGTCCTGATAAAACAACTGAACAACCGCCCGCAGCTCTCTCACACACACACACACACTCACACTCACACTCACACACACACTCACACTCACACTCACACACACACACACACACACACACACACACACACACACGGTCAGTATCTGGAGCCGCTCAGGTCTCAAACGAGTTCTCTCACCTCTTTCTCCCTTTGTTTGATGCCATCAATGAATTTATACGTTTTCTCAAAGATGTCAGCTTTGTATTCTCCGGACAGGTCGTCGAATCGAGGATCTCTCCACGTCTGAGGGAAACAGGACAAAACAGAGTCAGTGAAAGCACCGGGGCAGCGGGGATCAGCCCGGGGGGTGGGGGGGTGGGGGTGGGGTCCTCACTCACTGGCTTCCTGACGGCCACCACCTGCCGGAGAAACGGAGCCGGTCTCTTGGCTGAAACCTCCATGGGCCTGAAACACACAGAAGAGTCTGAGAGGCCAGGACGAGTGCAGGCTGGAAGCAGGGCGGCCGCGCCCTCACAGACTGCTCACCTGTTCTTGTTCAGTCGTTTCTTCTTGCCGCTCTCTCCACTCCTGCTGTTGCCGTAGGCGACCTGGTTGTAAACTTTGGTTCCCACTTTGTTCTGCAGCTTCATGATGTCCTCGAAGGACATGCTGGACAGCTCTGAGAGGGAACACGGAGCCAGACTCAGTCCCTGTCACAACACAATCCCTCAGCAGCTTGATCCAGCTCTGAGACCTCAACACACTGGGTCAAACCATGTGACCGTCTGCGCCGGACGCCTCGCTCAGTCTGACAGCTCAGCAGAGAAGGGGCGGAGCTGGGCGTGTTGTCACAGATTTGATTGTATTTGAGCTTTTACTTTTTGAAAAATAATTTGAAATATATATTTGACTTTTCATAAAATGTTTCATACGTGTTTTCATTAGTGATGAAAGCAGAACAATATCTTCTACAATAAAACAGAGCGTTTCATCCTCCTCTGTACTTTGACTGAAGCAGCATTTCGGTTCAGGACTTCTGCTTCTAATGAAGCTCTTCTTCTGCTTCGACTCCTTCCACACTTGGACACTGGTTTGGGTTTGAAGGGACTGGTGGACTGAAGCTGAGTTTGACAGCAGCTTCAGAGACGATCGGAGGGATGAAACCTAAAATCTGCCACATGAAACCTTCAGGGTGAAAACCTCAGATGCATCTCTCTGTTTATGGACCAAACATCCTGAGCATCACTGGCTTCTCCTCCAGTCTGGGATTAGCCTGAAGACACATGACCACATATCCACATGCAGGGGCCCCAATGGCTGATATTTACAATCCCATGCAAAAGTTTAGGCAGGTGTGAAAAAATGCTGTGAACTAAAAAAGCTTTCAAAGTGTGTGTTCATAGTTTACTTTCATCAATAACAAACAGCAGCGAAAGAACAGAAGCGAAATCTAAATCAAATCAACATCCAGTGTGACCACGCTTTGTCTTCAGCTTCAGTTCTTCTGGGTTCACTGTGTTTGAAGGAGCTCGGCTGGTCGGTTCTTCCAACATCTGGGATGGACGGGAGGGAGGATGGAGGCCTCCTCGGATCTCTCTCCATGTGACCCCACAGAGTCTGGGTGGTGCCGGGATCACAGCCGGTGCCTGTTTCTTTGTGCTTCTTCCAAAGAGCTGGAGCAGCACATGTAGAAACCCGGGCCTGCTCTGAGACCTCGGTGTATCCTGCTGCTCTGCTCAGTCTCAGTCTCCCTACATGTGACGCTGATGATCATTAGCACCTGTGTGGTGGAACTGGTCCATCATCCACCTGACTAGAATCCTACAGGATCCCTGACTTTGTGCAGTGCACCTGTAAGAACTGATGCTGCAAACATTGATTTGATTCAGATTTTCCTTTTGTTCACTCACTCCTCATTTTGTAAACTGATAAAAATAAACAATTATTTATATTTTTGAGAGCGTTCTTAGTTTACAGCCTTTTTTTTCACACCAGTCTAAAACACTGCAACAGTTCATGCACAGTACTGCACCTGCACCACTGCTATTAATATTCTGCAGACAGACTCACCTTTTTTAATGTCCTCTTCTGTCTGGACCTCACTGCTACCACCAGCACGCTCTGGGTCTTCATCTTCATCATCATCATCATCATCCTCCTCCTCTGAGGCTTCACTCTCTCTGTTCCCCTCGACCTCCTCCTCATCGCCACCGTCAGGCTCTTCCTCAACAGAATCTGACTCCTCTTCCTCCTCACCACCATCAGACCCCTCTTCATCTTCAACATCACTGACTTCTTCCTCTTCCTCTCCTCCACGGTGCCGCTCCCCCTCCTCACCTCCTCCTCCTCTCTCGGTGAGCAGGGCAAAGTTCCTCTCCACATCAGAGTCTTCGTCGTCACTGCTGCCTGCTGCCATGTTTGTCTGCCACCGCTGCTTCTCCGTCCTCTTCATGTCGGTTTGAGGAGACCAGCTGAGGAAGACGAAGGAGGAAGATTTACAAGTGATGCTGGTTTGAGACAGGAAGTGGGCTCAGTGGTTGAGCTTGAGAAAGCAGCTCATTGACAGCAGTGGAATGTAATTAAGTAAATTTACTCTAATACTGTTCTTAGGTACAAAATCAAGGTACTTCTACTTTACTTGAGTATTTCCATTTTGTAAAACTTTTTTGTTCTACTCCACCACATCTCAAACACTTCTCCTCCACTTTGGTCTGACAGCTTTACTTACTTCTGTTGTCATGTTAATTATGTTAATTTAATCAAAATATTAAAACCAACAACCTGAGGTCCATCAGGAGGTGAGACCGGCACAGACTACTCATAGATACTGTGTGTACAGTACAAATATATCCTCCACATATATCTGGTGTGGTTCAGCACAGGTTCCTGAAGCTGCCGTCCGAGGAGGAGCTGCACTGCCTGACGAAGACCAACAGGGTCAACAGAGACCTGCTGCTGGACCCAGCATCCGGTCGGACCTGCACCACCAGCTCCGTCCTGCAGACCCACACCTGGAGGTCACTGACACCTGGAGGTCACTGACACCTGGAGGTCACTGACACCTGTTTCCATGTCAGTGCAGGTGTGTCTGCCTGTTTGCATGTTCTTACCTGAACCATCATGAACAATGACCTTTGTGTCACCACTGAACATCAGTGTTTCAGCCTGAGCTTCGAACACATCACTTCACTCTTACTGATGATTCTTCTTCCAGAAGAGACGAATTATAAACGTACCTCCATTTGAAACAACACACACTTGCTGAATTCGCAGCTTACTGTTTAAATGGCATCGCGTGTTTTAGATGTTGTTTTCCTGTCAATCATTTACTTCCCGAATTAATAACCAGATCGTAAAGAAACGCAGAATTTAGGTTCAGTTTTTCTCTGAATCACCGGAAACGGAAGCTCAAACGTCTCCAAAGATCAGAAACACGAGGGAAACATCAAATAAAGATTCGTATACCTGCGAAGCTCTTGTGAAAGTCCTGTTTATCGTCCACGTGTGTTCGTGTCGGTCCGCAGGCAGACGGAAGATAAACAAAGCACTTCCGGTTTCTTCTTCTTTTCACGGACAGACTGTGGCGCACAGCGCCGCCCTCTGCTGGTCAGACACAGTCAGACACCACCGTTTTAACAGGAAACTGATTTATTTCATTTTCTTTCACCCAATAAACTCATTTCTGCTGCTGAACTTTATCGAGTGTGAGAAAAATAGAATAGATTAATCAAACCTATTACGAGTGGTAGAAAGTAACATGTCCGCACCAGAAAGGTCGTTTGTCAAGGCTTGGTCCTCAAAAGGATAGAAAGACATGTACACACACACACACACACACACACACACACACACACACACACACACACACGTTGCTAGGTGATGAGCTCGGTGCTCCGTCAAGTTGAAAATATTGAAACCGGAATATGAATAAATTGTCCTTCAAAATAAGAGCAGTGGAACGATAACAAGATGAATCTTTATTCCTTATCTGTGATGAGGCCGACGATGGCAGAGTCATCAGAGAACTTCTGCAGGTGACAGGTGGGTGTGTTGTATGAAAAGAGGGTGGAGTGAAACGGAGCCAGGACCGTTAGCTAACTTGGATAAAAGTACAAATTAGACATAACAGTGAGTATGTAAAAATACAAAAGTATCATCTGGAAATTACACTCAAAGTATCAAAAAATACTCCTGTAATCATTAAATGACTGGAGTTGTAGATGTTGTAGGAGTTGTCAGTTGTAGATTCTTGTTTCACTTCTCATCTGAGAAGCTCCTTCAGTTCTGACTGACTGGTCCCCTGGACCTTTACTATCAGTGCATTCACATGTGAACATGTACTATTACTTTACATCTGGAACTCGATTTATTCATTAAAAGCAGCATCACATTGGTAAAATCCTGAACCAGTGAAAGGTCTCAGCTCTCAGTTATCACTGATCTATGCAAAATACATTTTTGTGTTTCTATTTATTCGATGTTTTATTGTGCTATCGTTGTGTATTATTGTCTCTTAATCATTATACCATCATCATTATCATCATCATTGAGATGTTTGAATCAGAAGGCGGCGATTTTGCTTAAAGGATGCTTTTATTGTGGAAAAACAGCCCAGGATGTATCCGGTCTGCGGAGCTCCAGCTGGTCGCCGGTCTGCGTTGATTCGGCATCCAAACGCACTGAGAGTCAGTCGGGTTTTTTCCTGGTCCTGGTCCTGGTCCTGGATCCGGATTAAGACTCAGCAGCAGATCAGCTTCATTTCCGGTTCCTTCATCTGAACCTGCAGCTTCAGAGAGAGAGAGACAGACAGAGAGACAGAGAGCCTGAGAGAGAAAGACCGACAGAGAGAGAGAGAGAGACAGAGACAGAGAAAGAGAGAGAGAGGGAGAACCTGAGAGACACAGAGAGAGAGAGAGAGAGAGAGAGAGAGAGAGAGAGAGAGAGAGAGAAAGACAGAGAGCCAGAGAGAGAGAGAGAGAGAGAGAGAGAGGCTGCTGGTTTCAACAGGTCCGGCAGCTGGATCACTCTCATGTTGATGTAAGTCATCTTGCTGTGGATGCAGCTGAGTGACAGCAGCTGATGAAGAGGAGGAGGAAGGTCTGACGCTCTGAGCTGCAGCCTGGATGCGACAGATCTGCCAACATGATGCCGGTGAGTCTGACACACTTCTTCAGTCCTGCAGCTTTTCATCAGCTTCATCATTCAGACAAGCACAAACAGGAAGTTCTTTTATTTCCTCTGAATCAGGTGATTTAACACGTTTGGAACCATAAACTCGTGAAAGTTAAGGTGCTATTTAAAAATATGTTTCAACAGATCTGTAGAGGCTGAATCCTGTTGATTCAATGGCCTGACTTCTTATGGATGGATGTAGTTAATGTTCATGATGATGTCATTCATCAACAGAGTAACAAGAAACCGTCACATCAGGACATTCTGTTTCTTTCTGGTCGTGAAAATGTGAACGTGGTGGTTTCTTATATCACATTTAATTTTAACTCAAACAAATCTATGTAGAAATGGTTCTTTATTTTCCTGCCAGGATTTAAAACCATGTTTAGATTTTAGTTTGTCTTTAACTGAACAAATGAATCATGAAAAATCAAGTCACTCAGGTGTGGTTCAAATTCAAACGTTGACTGAAAACATGAGATCGGCTCTGACAATAAAACTCTGTCGCACCACCAAGTAAAACCATGACATGTTTGTTGGGAAGTCGTTATTTATTGGTGTTGAAATCAGGGAAGTTGTGCTGATTTTTGTTCCTCCTGACCGAACCTCACCAACACAGCTGTGATTAAAGGACAGTGTTCAGTGTTCGGACCTGCTCTCATTGGCTCCTGTGGAAGGTGGGAACCTTTAAATATATAGTTTCTCTGCAGTTTTTAGCAGACAGACAGGAGGAGTTGTTCATGTGTTGGGGACTATTTTCAGCGGCGGATGAATCTACATTTAATCTCTGGTGAGTCTTTGTTGTCTGATGCTGTTTGTGGGACGGACTCTCCACCCATACTGAGACGCGCTCGCCGCTGCTGCCGGTCGCTCCATCCTCAGACTCATGCTTGAAGCTCGGTGATGCAGCACGGAGAAACACGACCACTCGAGTCAGTCAGCGGTGAATCGGCCTCAACCGAAGTCCAACACAGCGAGTTGGTATTTGACATTTTCAAAAGATACATTTCTTTCTCAAATTAGATTTTTGGACAACAACATGTCAGAGGTCAAAGTTTACATCAGGATCAGTGAATTCAAAAACAACGACCAACTGAGACGTGTTGAATAGTCTCAACGCTGCATTTAAAAAAAAGTTTATAAAAAACTGAACTCAACATTTTGAACATCAGTTTGTTTCAGGCAGAACAGGAGGAGGAAGCTCTGCGTGAGGAACCAGTGAACTTCTCTGTTTACACACCTCCTGATCATGAACGTCCTCGTCCTCGAGCCTGAAGCTGAATCCTGTTCAGATCGGTCCATGTGTTCGGTCCTGAATCCTGGTCCCTGACTCCTCCGCCCCTGCTTCCTGTAAAGGCAGCGACGGTTGAACCTCGGCGTCCTGCGGACTCGACTCCACCGACCGTGCTGCCTGGAAACTGTTGCCACAGAAACCAGAAACAGGCGCGCGCTCAAGGTCATGTGAGCTCAGTCTTATTTTAACATTCCTCAGGAGGCGGCGAGGAGCCGGCGGGGAAGTCGTAACCTTCGTGTTGGTGAACACCCTGGGCCTGACGCCGACACGCGCGTCTGCAGGCCGACGACTCTGCTCCCGGCTTCGACGTGCGACCTGATGTGAAAACAATGTGAAACGTGATGAGACGCACCTTTGTTTCCTGTTTGTGACGGCGTCCGGCCGCAGTCACGACTGATGAGAGTCAGAGAGTTTTGATGACGTCTGTCAGTCCGTGAAGCTTCAACTGTTCGTCGGTGGGAAAATTCATTTCCCTCCATCTGGTCTGACAAGGCTGCCAGAGAACAACAGAGTGACGGGCTCGTTTTCTGCCTGTTAACGTGATGCTTGATGCTGATTGGTTCACACGTGTCTCATCATGAGCCGAAGAGTCTTTATTGACTGATGGCTCATTGTGATCATCCGTGACCTCCAGCTGAACCTTCAACAACCCAAAGGAACAATAATTATTTAGAGCCAATTAGAGACGAGGAATGTCGGATTTAAACAGCAGGCAGCCAATCAGGTGTGAGCGTCCACGGCGGTTCAGCGGAGGCGTCTTGTGTTGATGTTGTTGACTGTGGAGGATCCTGAGCAGCAGGCCGGCTTTGGCCTCTGTGTGTGTGTGTGTGTGTGTGTGTGTGTGTGTGGTTAATCCAATATCGGTTGGTCACATGATGCTGTCGACCATATGGCTCCGGCCGGCCACGCCGCCTACAAAACATTTGGGATGTGACCTGCAGCGTGCCAGCTGCCACCACGTTTCCCGACACAAACACAACACACACGCCGGCTCTGAATGAACACATGAATCATTCATGCGACCGGCCGACGCTGGATTCATGTGTTCACTTCACTCTGGGTTTGTTTCACAGGAAGTGTGTGAAACGTTACAGTCATGTTAAAAACAAACCAACATTTCAGTTCAGACACTGAAACAACAAACAACAACGTGTTTCTCTGTTTGACAGAAGAAGCTCAAATTCTGACTCTAATACAAAAATATAATATAATGAAAATAAGACAAACGAAGAATGTTCTTGTTAAAGTTTGTGAACAAGTGAACCATGAACACAAAGTGTTGATGAATCCTCCTGTTGACGCCTTTCAGACACTCGATGGATCATTAATTTCCTCCTTCAGCCGAGGGGGTCGACGGATGGACGGAGGAATTAACTAGCGTGATGCTGCGCTAATTCCTGGATGGATTAAGAGCTGCGTGAGAGAGAGAGAGAGAGACAGAGAGAGAGACAGACAGAGACAGAGAGAGAGAGAGAGAGAGACAGAGAGAGAGAGAGAGACAGACAGAGAGAGACAGACAGACAGACAGAGAGAGACAGACAGACAGACAGACAGAGAGAGACAGACAGAGAGAGAGACAGACAGACAGAGAGAGAGAGACAGACAGACAGAGAGAGAGAGACAGACAGACAGAGACAGAGAGAGAGCGAGAGAGAGAGAGACAGACAGAGAGAGAGAGAGAGACAGAGAGAGAGACAGACAGAGAGAGAGAGAGAGACAGAGAGAGAGACAGACAGAGAGAGAGAGAGACAGACAGACAGACAGAGAGAGAGAGAGAGAGACAGAGAGAGAGAGAGACAGACAGAGAGAGAGAGAGAGACAGACTGAGAGACAGAGGGACAGACAGATTTCAGGTGTCCTGTTAATATTTGACTATCACAAAGAAAAAGTTTTAGTTTCAGTTCAAAATGAGGAAAGTGAAGCCGGATCATATTTGCTCTCCTGTATTTGAGACAAAAGTGAACTTTGATTCAGCTTCGCTCAGTCCGAGGACAGTCTGAGGACATCTGGACAGAAGACGTCAGGTGAGCAGCTGCTGATCGTCTCCGTCCTCAGACTCTCACTCCCCCTCCCTGCCGTCGTCCTCTGGGACGGGCCGGCTCTCCTCTCCGGGCTCTGATTGGCCGCGGAGGTTCCCGGTCGGTTCGGTGACTGACGGCAGTGACCCACTTCGCACTTCATCTGCATGAACCTGAAGGAAAACGGCGGCGCTCCAGTTTTCCTCCAGAGCTGAATGTGGGACAGCGGCTGGACGGCACTCGCTCGTCTCCGGCGCAGACTTCCTCTGCTCGCTGTTACTGATGTGGAGACTGAGAGGTTTCTGGACGACTTCAATGTTCGCTGACATGAACCAAGGTTCATTTGCTTTGAGAGATCTTCCATGAGCCACCTGTTCAGCTGATGGACCGCAGGGCTGAATGATGTCCACTGTGTCCGTCCTGACCTTTCAGCCTGAACCAGGACGGAGACTGACGAATCCCCCCGATGTGACGCCCGGTGTTTGAGGACCGGCGGCAGGAAGTTTTGGCTCAGTCCACTCAGCCCCAAATCCATCAGCTGTCAAACAACATGTCCACTCCGTGGTCCGGACCGAAGCATCCCAACAAACATTCAGACCTCATGGTCTCAGAGGAAAACTCACTGACTAGGCTGATGTTCCTCTAAGAACCACCAGCAAGGAACGTCTCCACATCCAACCAAGAGCACAGAGAGTTCATCTATCTGGTGAACTGTGTGGACATTGACCTGGTGGACATCGACCTGGTGGACATCGACTTCGTGGTGATCGACCTGGTGGACATCGACCTGGTGGACATCGACCTGGTGGACATCGACCTGGTGGACATTGACTTCGTGGACATCGACCTGGTGGACATTGACTTCGTGGACATCGACCTCGTGGTGATCGACCTGGTGGACATCGACCTGGTGGACATCGACTTCGTGGACACCGACCTGGTGGACATCGACCTGGTGGACATTGACTTCGTGGTGATTGACCTGGTGGACATTGGCCTGGTGGACTGGCCCAGACCTTTGACCAGACGTTGGTGGTTCTCAGAGGATGAATCTTAATCCCCGACTTTTCCTCCAAGTGTCAAATGAACTATGACATATACACTGACTTTTCATGTAGCGCCACCATCAGGTCAACCTGTGTCCAGTGCTTTGGTTTATGACTGAACACCTGCAGATTGAAGCTGCTGCAGCGTCACAGAGCCGTCGACTCGTCTTTCACTTTAAGATTCACTTAGTAATCCACATGAACAGTGGCTTTAACGGAACACACTGCTTCACACTTTACAGTTTACTGACCCTGAAAAACAACCTCATCATGTTTCCTCTGTTTCAAGAAGCAGCGTGAGGCGATTTCTCCTCTGTTTATTTAAAGCTGCATCAGCTTTGTGTTTCACTTCAGTTGGACCTGAGAGTTTCCAGCCTCAGCCGACGGCGCCTGCGTGGAAACGATGCTGCGGTCGACTGGAAAAGGCTGCTGCCTGCAGGTTGGCGGGCTGCGGGGGCCATCTGGCTCCGGGCCTGACGGCAGATACCCTGCTGGAGGAGCAGATGGCCCAGTGCATCATGGGAGTTACAGTATGTCCACAAATATCTGCTTCAGTCTGAAATAGAACAGGAAGCTGCCGTAAAGGTGAAGAAGGCAGATTTCCTGGTTTAACACGACGCCATCTGTTCAAGGACTCGCTTCACTGACCTGTCATCGCCTTCGTGTCCTGGTTCAGACCTGATTCAGGTCTTCAGCTTGGTCGGTTCCAAAGAGAGAACGTCTCTGATTGACAGGAAAACTACAGGAGAAACACTGGAGGATTTTTCATCACACAACTTTCACACATTTCATTGAAAGCGTCAGAGAAGTCCAACGTGTGACGTCAGTGTTCTCCGGCCTGAAGCCTCTGATCCCTTTCTCTCCTGTCTCGTAGATGTTCCTCACCGTGTACCTGAGCAACAACGACCAGCACTTCAGCGAGGTCCCCGTCACGCCGGAGACGCTGTGCCGGGATGTGGTGGAGCTGTGCAAAGAACCCGGCGAGGCCGACTGCCACCTGGCCGAGACCTGGAGAGGCTCAGGTGAGTTTCCACCAAGCGGCAACCTCCGGCACTGAAAATGAAGCCAATGCGGAAGTGCAAAAAAGCTGCAGTTCCTCGAATAACCGCTAGAGCAGGCTGCAGAAGGGAGTCAATTACATCTGAGCCCCATGTTAAAATGTCAGATTTTATGACAGAAAATAAACATATTTACAGCCTGGTTCAAAACATGGCTCTAGTCTCATAAGCTGTTTTTCTACTCCATGACAACTCTGGGGGGGGCGAATTTTTTTATAAGGCGTTCGTTTAAAATATACAGCATACATCATTATGCACAGTTCATAGCTGTCAATCTAAGTGGCGCCACTTTGATTGACAGCTATGAACTGACGGTCTAAAGGGCGACACCCCGGCTAATTCTAGTCACTGAGTTTGGGAAAGAGATCGTCGTGGGGTTAGCCGGCTAGCAACGCTATTTAGCATTTAACCTAGCTGGTTAGCCGTAGCTAGTTTGATTATTTCGAATAAAGCGGCTTTTTTTCAGCCAATAGCGTTCATTCGACCCGCCTCAGCTCCGCCCTCGCTCCACCTCTTTGTCCATATTTGGAGTAATCGGAGGTAGGCTACCAAGATGGCTACGCGCTACAATTTGCTTCATTTTTGCTCTTCAGAAACCTATGGGTGACATCACGGACACTACCTCCATATTTTATACAGTCTATGGTTTCCACCCAGCACTGGCGTCCGAACGGCGAGAGCTGAAGAACAGGAAATGTGTTTTCACAGCAGCAGTAAGTGTCAAACACGTGAAGACGTCATTCTCATGATCATGATTGTCTCTGTGTTCAACCAATCAGAACGAGTGGTTGGAGACGGTGAGCGGATGCTGGACGTGCTGCAGCGATGGGGGCAGCAGAGGGGGGAGGTTCGCTACCTGCTGCGTCACCAGAGAGCTCCGGGACGAGAGTCAGGTAAGAACCGACGACAAAACTCTGTGAAAACAACCTGATCAGTGTGAAAAGTGCTCGTCATCGTGTGAGGGAATAAGACAAACTTGTTCTAACTGAAAAATGTGCAGAGGAAACAAATACTGTTGGAGGAACGAGACCCCACCTCCAGACGAACAGTTCACAGTCCGATCGCCGACGAAGCGCTTCGGCCGAGCATTCACCGTCGGCCAGCTGTTCGCTCGAGCGCCGGCGGCTCCTCGAGTGAACAGCTGGCCGAGGTTCAGCGAGAACCTGCAGGAGACGACAGGCTGTAATCAGCTTCAGACTCCAAGGAGCCGCAGCTGCCAGACTCTAAGGGGTCTTTCCCTGGACTGTGACCCGTTTGTTGTTCTGTCCTAAAACAAGGAAAATCCCCTCTGAGGGTGTATGTCATGAACAGTGGGACAGTTTGATCCGTCAGATCATTTCAACCTGGACGGTCACAAAGGCCTGATTTACAAATTCTGTCAAACCCCTGCAGAAGGAAAGTTCAACTCAGACAATGAGGCTGCTCTTCTTTACATGTCTCCTGCAGTCATCAAATCCCACGTCTCAGTGATTTCACAGGGTTCAGGTCCAGGTGAGCGGAGCAGGTGTGACCTCACAGACCAAAGCAGGAACAAATTCACATGGCTGAAAAAGTCACAGTGTGCGTTGACACCTGTTGTGTTTTGTGTCCAGGTGGATCCAGAGCTGCAGATCAGCTGATGAAGAGGAGCACGGTGAAAGCTGCCGTGGAGAACGGGGTGAGACAGGTTTAGCCTAGCTTAGCACAAAGACTGGGAGCGGGGGGAAACTGTTAGCCTGGATCCATCAACTGACAAACAGAATCCTTCTTGTCCTCATTGTTAAGTAACAAGGTCAAATAATTTTACTTAGACGAACAAAAACAAAGTGAATCAACTTTACAAACAGGAAACTGGAGGCTTGGTCACCACCAGGAGTTGGTGTGAGGCTGGATCTAAAGGTGACCTCTGACTCTGTGAGTGTGTGTGTGTGTGTGGCAGGTCTCAGCTCCTCGTCTGGATGTGACGCTGAGCGACCTGCAGGATCTGGCAACCCGACAGCAGCAGCAGATCAGCGCTCAGCAGCAGCTGCTGGCCTCCAAGGTCCAACACCCCCGACACCACTGACACTGATGCTTTGTTGAATCTGGCTGGGCCGAAGCTGCCGTTCTCACAGACGTACGAACCGATGTGTTTGCTGTTTGTGCAGGAGCAGCGGCTGCGTTTCCTCCAGCTGCAGGATCAGCGGCAGCAGCAGCAGGAGGTGTCCGAGCAGGAGCGACTGCGGCAGCTCAGGGAGAACGCACACAACCAGGAGGCCAAGCTGCGGCGGGTGCGGGCCCTCAGGGGCCAGGTGGAGCAGAAACGCCTCAGCAACAGCAAACTGGGTGAGTGTGACGCAGGTTGCCCGGACGCCGAGGTGGACCGATGTGCCGTGAGTTTCCAGGTGTCGCTGAGCAGCATCAACAGCATGAAGTCGTCTGCAGTTTGTGTTTAAGTGTCACTGTTCCTGTCTTCGTTTTCACATCATGGAAGGACACGTTAAAGTGATTGTGTTCTGACTCTGTGTTTTCAAAGGGAAGCTGGGGTTTTCCCATCCAATACAGTACACCTGACTTTCCCCTGTGGGCGATCAGTATAGAATTATCTTACCTTATCTGAGGAGGAGCACCTAGTGGCCATTAGAGGAACTGCATGCTGGGCCATATTTAGTTCAGGCCTGTGTTTCTGGAGCAGAAGTGACCCAGAAACACAGAAACACTGAGTTACAGTCTGAATGTCGTCTGTGAGTCTGAAGCACAGACGTGTTCCACAGGTCAAGAACTCACTGGACTGATTTGAGAGAAAAGGATTTTTGGCCACGAGATGAACGTAAAGAAAGGAACAATGTGATTTATCGTAGAGTTAATCTCAACCACATCAGACATGATGAAATAAACTACAGATCCATTACTGAGCTGCTGCGCTTCCTTGAAAAGATTCTCGGTCGAAACACTGAGTTTGCTGCCGTCACCTCCCGGGACTTCTGGGTAATGAATTGTGGAGCTGCTAAAAACAGAGTTACCACATGCAGTTTGTAATAAAGCAGGTGGTCCGAGCGGCCAGCGCCACAGAAGAAGCAGCAGGACAGTTGGTCCAGTCAGGAACACTGACAGAAACAGAAACATGAAACCTGTCAGATCCCAGTGAAATAGATCAGATCGATTTGACCTTGAGGGAAATTACAGGACTGACGTGGCTCAGAGAGGTGTTGACTGAGTCTGTCCTCAGCAGGTAGCTTGTTTTCTGACATTAGGGCGTCACAGTGTTGGTGGTGGCGTCACTCATGTGTGGCTGTGTCGCTGTGTGTCAGTGGAGGAGATCGAGCAGATGACCGGTCTGTTCCAGCAGAAGCAGCGGGAGCTGCTGCTCGCTGTGTCCAGGGTGGAGGAGCTGAGCGACCAGCTGGAGGCGCTGCGGAGCAACAGACTGGAGCCTCCTCTTCCTCCTCCTCTTCTTCCTCATCACACATCCTCCACAGCTGAGCTGGAGCGTCTGTATAAAGAGCTGCAGGTGAGATCTCACATTCATCAGTGATGATGAACCAGTGGATGTTCGACACGAGTCATGAGGCACAAACAGGATGATTTTTTTAAAAAGAGCTCAGTGAAAATTCAGTGGAAAAAATCACACTATGGTAAAAATTCCTTCCCACACACGAGCTCTGTACCTGCGTCAGTAGAAGCCACTGAGATATCAGGTCAGTAAATCCTGACCGTCACAGTCATCATGTCACAGCCACAAGCTCCACTGGCTGCTTTTAACTTTGCAACACCAGCTTCCTCTCTTCAGGTCTGTTTTTCACTGACTTCCAGCTGAGGAACAAGCTGAACCAGGATCAGAGCGGGCGGCTGCAGCAGCAAAGAGAGAGTCTGAACAAGAGGAACCTGGAGGTGGCAGCCATGGACCGGCGGCTGGCCGAGCTGCGGCAGCGGCTGTGGAAGAAGAAGGCGGCCCTGCAGCAGAAGGAGAACCAGCCGGTGACTCTACACAACCTCAACACATCAGACAGGAAACAGACATGTTTCAGAGGGTTCACTCTGAATCTGATAAATCTGATCTTTGAAATGAATCTCACAAAAACCAGCTTCTGTCTGCTTCACAATGACCAGACCTGATGCAGCTGTCCCATGTTCCCCTGCAGGTGGCGTCAGACGGAGGGGCCCCTCAGCACACCGTTGTCTCCAGAGTGGCGGCGGTGGGGCCCTACATCCAGTCGTCCTCCACAACAAGCTCTCAGGGGCCTCCGGTGCCGCCCCGCCAGGATGTTCTGGTGAAGCCGGCGTACCCGGACGGAACGGCCACCCTGCCCATGCCCGACTCGTCCGTGAAGCCGCCTCCCAGACCAGTCAAACCGGCCTCAGGTACCAGACACGAAGTCAGGAGGATCCTTTACTTCATCTCCAGCCAAATGTCTCTGACGCTCCGTCCTCGGTCCGAGCACCACTCGGACCCATGTGTCTGGAACTTGTGTCTGAGCTTCTTTGCTCTTTGCAGGTTTCACCACATCAAAAATATCCAAATTCTCTGAGTGGAGCGGCTCGAATCCTGAGTCCAGTGGAGGTCGCAGCCACGCCTCCACCCTGCCTCGCATGTCCAGCCTCGGCGGCCACAGCTCAGGTCAGTCAGGAGGAGCAGGCTCGGCAGTCTTCATTCAGATTTTGTCATTGGTCTGTTGGGAGAAGTCTCTCTATTGGTACGTTCAAGGACACTCAGATTTGAGGATTGCCTGCCACTTTTAAAAAATTACCGCAGAAGAAAAGAATAAAGCATCTTTCTGTGTCAGAGATTAAAACCCAGTCACTGAGAAATGCTTGTCCCTCTTGTAGGTGGTAAAACCCTCACAGAGCAGAAGGACCTCTCTGGGTCTGACGTCCCGCCCCCTGTCCCCTCACGGACCAATCACATCGCTGAGAACCTGCCCCGGGACGGTCAGGTATCCCATCTATTCTTTACAACAACAGACTTTATGATCGACGTGGTGGAATCAGGAGAATCATAACGTGACTGTGTTGGAAAATAGTGAACTCTGCTCTTTGTTTCTGTGTTTACGCTGTGTTTCATCTCTAGGCCTCAGGTAAAGGTCTGTCCAAGATGGCGGCGCCACCTCCAGTTCCCAGTAAGCCCAAACCGTTCTCCCCATCAGGCCCACCAACCTTCTCTAAGCCCCCCTACAGCACCGGAACCTTCCCCGGTAAGCTGCGTCCGGTCGGGGGCCACCTCAGGGCCCCGGGCGTCCTCTCCAGCCACAGCCACACCCTCCCTCTACCCAACAAGCAAGAGAGTCCACCGGCCGCCGCCATACGACCATACACCCCTGACCTGTCCGAGGGCCCCCCCCCTGTGTTGCAGAAACCTCAGACACTGGCGGCTTCATCCATCTACTCCATGTACACGCAGCAGGCCACGCCGGGGAAGGGCTACCAGCCGGGCGGCCAAGGCACGCTGCCCCGCAGCCAGCCCCGAGGTCACTCATTATTTCTGCCAGTAAAATGTCAAAGAAAAAAGTCCATGTTAGCTGACCAGACTCAATCTCTGATTGTTCTCAGTACAGATTTTCAGTTTATTTTCATGTAAAATAGAAAGTCTTGGCAGAATGTTCTGTTCGTTTTCTGCTTGAGAAATGACTCAAACAATTTATCGATTATCAAAATAGTTACTGATTATTGACTGATTAATTTATTGACTAATCGTTGTAGAACAAATGTTGGTTTTGTTTCTGTGGCCTTTGACGTTAGTGTCTCTGCCCGCTCACAGTGTATGGGAAACCAGTCCTCCCGGCCAGCGGGGGGCAGCAGTCTGTGGCCTCAGACACCTGCGCCACCATGAGTTCTGGGTCCTGTGCATCTGACGGGACTGAGGCCAAAAGCAGTTGCCTGGGTAACAGTGAAGGTGTCGGAGCAGAGACGGCAGAACGCTCCATCCCCCGACCGCTCAGCCCCACCAAGCTCCTCCCCTTCCTGTCCAACCCTCACAGGAACCCCAGCGATGCCGACCTGGAGGCCCTGCGCCGCCGACTGCACCACGCCCCCCGGCCCCTGAAGAAACGCAGCTCCATCACAGAGCCCGAGGGCCCGGCCGGACCCAACATCCAGAAGCTGCTCTATCAGAAAACCACTCTGGCTGCCATGGAAACCGTCCCCATGGAGACCGTCCCCATGGAGACAACCGGTCCAGCAGGGACCTCAGCGCATCCTGGAGTTCACGAGGATGGCGTGGGCGGAGTGGATGTCATTTTCAGGGTCGATGACAACACCGGCTTCAACCAGCTGCTCGCTGAGAGCCCAGAGGACGACTTGACCCCGCCCCCTTTGCCCCCCCGCTCACCCATCGCTGACCCCGCCTCCTGTCGCTCCCTGCGCCCCTCTCTGGAGGACAAGGACGAGGAGGAGGAGGAGGTGTGTCCGTCTGCCTCTGTCCCCCAGGACTACTTTGCAGAGGAGTTCCCCCCCTACCCGCCGCCTCCTTACCCCACCTGTGGTGAGGGGGAGCAAGCAGATGACGCCTCGAACCTGCAGCCGCCGGAGGTCACAGGACAGGTCACAGTGCCGCCGGTGAGCGTAGCAGTGAATCACAAGGGCCATTTGACCTAAATGATAAAAACCCTTTACTGTTTCCTTTCTCTGTTTCTGTTTCTGTCAGGGAAAGAAGTCGATCCTCCGTAAAACCAGCTCGGAGCGGATCGACCACAGCATGCGGGTCAAGTTCAACCCCCTGGCCCTGCTGCTGGACTCGTCCCTGGAGGGCGAGTACGACCTCGTCCAGAGAGTCATCTACGATGTGAGTCACACGTCCTTGCTCTGTATGTTCATGTTAAAGGATCCAGGTTTGACTGGATGAGAAATCTGTGATCACACGTGCGTCCTGCAGGTGGAAGATCCCAGCATGCCCAACGACGAGGGCATCACGGCGCTGCATAACGCCGTCTGCGCCGGACACACCGAGATCGTCAAGTTTCTGGTTCAGTTTGGGGTCAATGCCAACGCTGCAGACAGCGACGGCTGGTGAGTCCCGGTGCAGCTGCACCAACCTCAGCATGCATTTACAGAAGCACAACACCTGCAGCTGCTCACTCTTTGTGGTCTTGTGTGGTATTTCGTGGATGGAAGCCGCGTAAGAGGACGACGTCCCCGATGTTAATCTGATTCTGATTCTCGGGTCTGTTTCTCAACCTGGAAGCAGCTGTCAGACGTCACTTTGAGCAGCTGTCTCAAACCTTGCTCTCCTCTCTCCTCGTCCTAAGGACCCCCCTCCACTGCGCCGCCTCCTGTAACAACGTTCAGGTCTGTAAGTTCTTGGTGGAGTCGGGGGCGGCCGTGTTCGCCACCACGTACAGCGACATGCAGACGGCTGCCGACAAATGTGAGGAGATGGAGGACGGCTACGCTCAGTGCTCTCAGTTCCTCTACGGTGAGACCAAAGCTAATGTTCACATCTTCACAAGGGTTTTTAAACACATTCCCAGCAAAGCCAAGTGGAAGTCTGAGGGAGACCGGGGGGTCCATGAGGGAGGTCAGGGAGACCACAGGAAGGCCCCGGTCCATAAGGAGTTTGTGTGGTGTCCTTGCAGGCGTTCAGGAGAAGATGGGCGTGATGAACCGCGGCGTGGTGTACGCCCTGTGGGACTACGAGCCTCAGGGCGACGACGAGCTCGGCTTCAGCGAAGGCGACTGCATGACGGTGCTGAGACGGGAGGACGAGGTGGAGACGGAGTGGTGGTGGGCGAGGTGCGGTGACCGAGAGGGCTACATCCCCCGCAACCTCCTGGGGGTGAGTCGACCTCACCAGTCCCATCTCACAGCAGCAGAAGGATGTTGTGTCCGGTGGCAGCTGATATCATTTCTGATCCAGAAATTATGATGAAAAATCCATCTCATCCTAAACCCTTGTAAATATTCCTGTTTGTTTGTTGGAAACTCTTCTCTCCTCACATGTTTTAATCAGGTTTTAATGCGGCTCTGAGGACCCGGTCACTCCAGTCTGGTGTAAGAAGGTCCAGTGTTTCAGTCTTATTGGTCTTTTAATGAGGAACTCTTTTCCCCTTTTATTTCCCAGCTGTATCTGAGGATCCGGCCGCGGCAGAGGAGCCTGGCTTAACCAGCAGCTGACAGATCCTTCAGAATTCCAAAGTGTGTGTGAGAAGGACGAAGAGCAGACGAATGAAAGTCTGGACCCTGTTGTTTAAAGAGGAGACACAGATGCTTTCTGCCTCTGGACCCGTTGGCTTTTCCAACCACAGCACAAAGAATGTCAGGATGGAAACACCAGAGGACGTTCATCTGAATCCTGTGGGAAAATGAAGATTATCACCAGAATTTATCAGCAGATGTTTGACTTTTTCTAATGAGCCTCCGACAGCGACACCGAGGAGCCTGGAAAACAACATGTGAACATTCTTTTGCTTTCGTTTTTTTAAGATTTTAATTTATCTCATTGAAGAGTGACGGTGACATAGAGACAGGACGTGGTGAGACAAAGAGGACGACGTGAGGACGCCATCTTTGTTTTGTTTGTCATTAAATTATTTAAAGGTACAATCCCATGATCTTGTCACAGCATCCAGCAAATTAACCAAACACTGGAATCATAACAAAACACTCATTCATTATACCAAATTTGGAAATGATCTAAAAACAGCCTGTAATTTTATGTAAGGTTTGAAAAAGTGAACACATGACAGTAACTTGCTCTGTAGCACAGACGGACTCGACTCAGCGAGAACAGGCGGCCGATCGCTGAAGTTAGTCTGAGATTTACTGTGTGTCATAATTGTCATTAATGTTCCCAATCATGTTTCCTCACTCATGTTACTTATTAACTTCTGTTTTCAAACAGTCCGAAAGGGATTTTTTGTCAATAAAGTTGAGTTAGAATCCAGCAGTTTCATTTTTCATTCAGTTCTTAAAAACATAAGCAGATAAATCACAATTCTGATTCCCCTGAACAATCAATATATTTAAATATCAAATCACCAGACACAAGTTTTTACACAGAGCAGGTCCATCCATCCATTCGTCCATCCATCCATCCATCCATTCGTCCATCCATCCATCCATTCTGGCAGGGGACTCCCAGGACAGGCAGGTCCAGACAGACTCTTTGAATATTTACAGAGAATCATCAATTCACATCATGAGAAGGAGCTTTGTTTTCAACGAGACAGATAATAACAACAACAACAACAGGCTCAGCTGGTTCTGGGGGAGACGGAGAACAGGACGGTCAAGATCAGAAATATTATATCATTCACACCTTCATCATTTAAAAGACCAGAGGGAAAATATTTCAGTCGTGTTTTTCACTGTAACAGTTTCTTTATTAGCTGGAGGGACGGTCAGAAAAGACAAACTCAGAAATCCACTCTCGAATGTTTAAACGCGTCAGTCTCACACTTTGACCTCTCAGCGTCTGCGTCTGCGTCGCTCTGCTGTCAGAGACCTGCCGCTCTGCAGATCAGCAGCACACATGCAGAATCAGAAGACAAAGCGCAAAGTCAACAGTAACTACATCTGGACAGTAAGCACTTTCAACTGCTACACAGGATCCGTGGAAAGTACATTCGATATTTAGGTTTACAATTGCACAGAACCTCCAAAGAGAAAAATGAGAAACGGTTTCAACACTGGATACATATTCTATATTTTAAGTCAGAGGGTTAGAGTGTGTGTGCCAGAGCATGCAGGTTATGTTTAGCTGCAAGAAGCTGCCTGATACATCAAACCTACAAACTTTATATCGTCACCAAACAGGAACAGACTGGAACCCAGAAGCACAGAGTTCAGTGTCAGGCAATGCAAATATTACTGTACAGATTCAGCAGGTCAAAGCAACTGGAGTAAAAGAGCTGAACGGACG
>JBBMOC010000088.1:996054-1010449 GCA_037975185.1 Centropyge bicolor
TTCTATTTAACTTTTCATTATTGAATCTCAGCACTTCTGCTGGCACTTTGTAGCGCCCCCTGGTGGTACATTTGAATGAAATGTCACTATTGGCAGATGAAATTATACTAAAACTAGCTGTTAGTTGTTAAAGTCTTAATACTCTCATTGTCACAGAGTGAGATCTCCATGCATGTAAGACCGAACAATAAGAAAAGAGAAGAGTCACTGAGTCAGAGAAGTGATGGTGTGAGGAGGCCGTGGAGACGGCTGCATCATCAGTCAGATCAGTCACATGGATCAGCAGAGTTGCTTCATGGTATCAAACAGGTGTAGAGCTGAAACTATTAGTCAATTAACTGATCAGTTGATTGACAGACGGTGAATGACAAATATTTGTCATCTTGAAAATATGATGGATATTTTTCACTATTCTTTTTTAACTTTTCAGACCAAACAATGAATCATGAAATTATTGAAGGATTAAAAATATTATAAGTGTAGGTCTAAACAGGATTATTGCATGAATGTGATAAAGTGATTGTGAACCTTGATTTTAAGACAGAAACGTCGACTGATAATCAAACTTAAAGTTACATGTATCATGACAGAAGCTTTTAGCTTCCAGTTTCCTGAATGTCTTCATCACTCATTCTAAATGTTCTGACACTGTTTCCTGGATGGAAGGTGTGGCTCACCGATGCCAGTGTTGGCGCTCACCACCAGCATGGCGAAGTCGGGGCAGTAGCTGGTCAGGCCAAAGATGGTGGTCTTCAGGTACTTGTGGTGTCCGGCCAGATCGATGAAGGTGATCATCTTGGAGGAACTCTCACAGATCTCCTCCGCTGTCCGAGACTCGCTGTAGTTCACAACCTGCAGCGAGACGACAAACCAATGCCAGCCGGCAACTGTCAAACATCTAACATCTACACATACACTAGACTGAGTGGATAGCAGCAGACACTCACTATTAACAGACTCGGACTGAAACTGAAGAAAAATGAAGTGAATTGCGAAATCCCTGTCAGAAGCCTCACAAAGGTTCAGGGGCTGTGAATTATAATAAACTGTACATAGCCATGTTTATAATATTTAGTAGTTTGAAGATTTCAGTTTTGGACTCTAAGCAAATGGTGTCATTTCAGTACCTATTTGTTGTGAAATCTTTGTGAAAGGAAACATACTGGACATGGATCCATTCGTCCGTTGCTCACCTCTCCTTTGCTGTTGAAGCCCAGGATCTCGAAGCTGATGCTCGAGGTGCGCCCGGTCTGGATCTCGTGCAGGTGTCTGAACAGGTTGAGTCGCGCTCGTCCTCGGCCGTTGTCCAGCTCGCCCTGCGTCAGGACGCCCAGCAGGGTCGACTTCCCCGAGTCCACGTTCCCCAGAACGGCCACCCGCAGGTCCAGGAACTGCCCCAGTTCAAAACAACATGAATGAAACTACAGCAGGAGGAAGGAGAGTTCAGCTCCACTGGTTGATGCTCAGACACGGCATCAGGACCAGAGGCTGCAGGACAGACTCACCTGCTGATCATCAGGAACCTTTCGAACCAGGACTTCAGCAATTTTGCGTGTGTTCTGTGTTTGTGAGTCGTAGTCCACCTCCCTCTCTCTGAGGAGAGTGATGTCGGCACCGACTCTGTTGAGACAGAGAAGGAAAAGCTGAGCAGACAGATTAAGACTGGCAGCACTGAGCTGCAGTGAGTTTAGACCTGAAGCTTTCAGATTCAGTTCTCAGGTCTCAGGTCATTTCAGTGCATTATGAAAATCTGCATGAAGTGAATCCTCCATCACAGGAAACAAATCACTTCTATATTGGAAGTTATGAACATATGAACGTTTGATAAAAGCCCATTCACATCATCTTTCCACAGTGATCATTATCATAGAATGCATGACAGGGGAGGGTTTGACGTGATGCTAACATAATGTTGACAGAATGAGCCTTTTCCTGTGCTCAATTGATCATCTCGTTTAAGCCCCAGCATTGTGATTTTGATCGACCTTGAAAAGTCAGAAACAGCTGCAGACACTTAATCCATCATTGATCCTCAGGAAAGAAACACTCAGAGAATCTGCATCAAAATGGCTTCAGTCTTGTATTTAGATTTTTCTCTGAGATACAAACTTAGTTGCGGTCCTGATCTTCACAGTCCAGTTTCATCTGACACTGTAACATCACACCATCCCATCTAACATGTCCACGACTGTCACATGACCTCATATTCATCAAGGACCAGTTTGTAAAACAAAGACATTTAATTTTATGTCCAACACTCCTGAGTTGTGTGACAGCACAGCCGCTCTGCTCACACACCCATGAACACACTCAACAGTCATTTCTGTGACTGAAGCTTCAGAGCAGGACATGAAGCACTTTACAGCAGTCTGAGAGGAGCAGGCTGTGCTGACGAACTCCACGTGAACAGGCGACATTCATCAGGCTGAAAGGAGCAGTTAACAACATGCTAGTCCTGAGAACAGAGCTGAAACACAAACCTCAATAGGAAAGGTTTGAGAATATGGAACGAGAGCCCGTGTTTCTCCAAAACCTTTCAAACCTCCTCACAAACAGAAAGTACATATTCTACAGACAGCGGTGATACTGACTCCATAACCCAGGGACCTACTTCTCTGCCATCTTCTTTAAGGTCTTGAGCGAGGCCTTCATGTCGGCCTCGGTCAGGCCGACCAGCAGGCCGTTGTCTTCCACTCCGATCTGGTAGACGGCCTCGCCGCGGCCCTCCTGCAGACGCCACTTCAGCTGGGTGGCCAGATGCTCGAAGCGATACTGAGTGGGATTGACCAGCTTTAACTGCCAGCAGAGAGACACACACACACACACACACGATGGTGCAGCAGGTAAATATCACAGGACACACACTGGAATTATATGATCAAGGTAGTTAGTCTACATGTGAGATAACAACACACGTGGAAGCTTCACTGTAAATACAAGCCTGACAGACATATTCACACACACACACACACACACACAGGGCTGCAGCTAACTAATACTGTCATTACTGATTAATCTGGTAACGGTTCAGAACCAGGATCTGTCCCATGATCACATGTAACTGAGAAAAGCATCAAATCCTCACATTTGTGAAGATGGAACCATATAGAAATAGGATAGAAAATGTAACAGAATAACAGCAACAGGAAACATTGCTCTGCACTGAGTACCTTCACTTTTCACACTTTTGTAGAGAGCTGATGAGTTTACACTGTAAATGTTGTTTACTACACAACTTCACAGTTAAGTTAAAGGTTCATATTCTGTGCAGGATTTTCCTACAAAAAACAACATGTCTGTATTTACACAGAGCCTGTGGCTTCTCATTAGTTTGCTGTGTTCAAGTGTTTCTGGACATCCACCTTTGGGCAGTGGGCGTGTAGCCTCCAGCCAATCACAGCGCAGCGTGTGAGGACGGGACTGTCTGTGTCACGGATGTACACTGAACAAACATAAAGGCACCACTGGAGTGGCCCGTGGTGGCGGTGGGGTTCTGCTGTGGGCAGGTGTATGTTTGGACACCGACCACAGGTGGATCTTAGTGATGCATTCTGAAGGCCCCGTGTTGCAGGGATCTGTGCACAGTTCCTGGAAGCTGAAAACATCCCAGTTCCTGCGTGGCCAGCGTGCTCACTGGACACGTCACCCACATGTCTGGGACGCTCTCAATCAGCAGATACGACAGCGTGCTCCAGCGCCTGCCAACGTCCAGCAGCTCGGCACAGCCACTGAAGAGGAGGGGCCGACACTCCACAGGCCTCAGTCAACAACCTGATCAGCTCTATGTGAAGGAGATGTATTGCACTGAGGCAGATGGTGCTCGCACCAGACACTGACTGGTTTTCTGACCTCCCAATACAGTCAACCTGCCCATGTTAGACAGGCCTTTCACTGAGGCCAGCCCGAGGCACACCTGTGCTATAATCCTGCTGTCCAATCAGCAGCCTGATGTGCCACACCTGTGAGGGGGAGGGACGATCTCAGCTCACTGACAGAGTCACACAGATCTGTGGACACAATCTGAGAGAGACAGCTCTTCTGTGTCCAGTGGATAAGTCTTGGATCTCTGAGCTCAGCTCATGAAAAGTGGGAGCAAAAACAAAAGTGTTGTGTTTATATCTTTGTTCAGTGTATAAAAAGCTGCAGGTCTGTTTGACCGAGGGCCACACACAAACTGCATTTCCTCAAAACCCAGGACTGCAGCAGGTGGTGTTTGTGCTTTAGAGAAAAACTGCTGTGAAACAATCAGAGAACAAAGTTTGATTTCTCTGATTCACTCCTTTATTCTAGCTCACAATGCCCTAGCTCCTCATTCATCCTGTCACTGCTGCTCTCTCTGTGGATGAGTGAATAAATAATGAATGGAGGTCAATATATTTCAGATCAGGTCAGAGGTGTGGAACAACAGTACGAAGGATTTTCAAGGTATTTTTTCTTCTAAAATCACATAGAAACCTTTAATAACTAATGTTGACAACAGAAAGCCTTAATGAAACGAGAACAGAGAATAAAGAGTTAGTTACCTTGTACTCAATGTTTCCTTCCTCAGCCTGGAAATGGAGAGAGACACTTAACGTCAGATTCATGTAAAAAACACAGGACTAACCAGTGAAGGCTCCACCGCCGTCCACACACTGTAGTATTTCTGTCTCCCTCCGACACACAGAGGTGAAACTGATTATTGAACGTATTAATGAGGACATAAACAATGGACTGCTCTTCCTGTTCCTGAGCTTTCAACCCTGTTTGTAAATTAACAACTTTGCTGTTTGGAAGAGTAAAAAGTTGACACGTTTCACATCACTGTCCATCACTATGTGAGTATTTGATCACTGAACACAGGTGATTTCTGACCAACCAGCATGAACAGGTGTAACTACAGGAAGTGACGCAATCAGCTGTAATAAGTTAAAGGCATGATGTTAGAGTAAGTAAGAGACAATATGTTTTCATCTGACTGCATTTCCAGCCCAGCTGTTTCTGACAGGGAGAGAATGGCCAGGTTTCATTTAATATTCTCGCAATTTAACGTTTGTCTGGACGAAAGAAAATGTTAATAAAACCTAATGTTTGACTCGGACCATTTCCTAGATTGACGGGATTAACTTGTCTATTCGGCATGAAGTTCAGTCTGTTCGCACAACTATCCTCCAGTGACTCGTCCTTGATTCCAGCGGATAGACGTTTAACGTTAAACCTCTAGCTTTCACTGTTCTGCAGATTAAAAGCTAAACATGGTGAAGCAGACATTTCTTCATGTTGCCGAATTTTGAATTAGTCTTTATTTTGTCAGAAAACATGCTGAGTGAACCTCTGTGGCCTTCGAGCCTTCAGCATTCAGACACGGGTATTTCTAACTGTCACATATTTGAGTGCAGTTTGGCGGCAGACGCAGCGTCTCGCACATCAGAGGCTGAAATTAGCTTCATGCTAACGAGCTAGCCGAGCCGTTAATCCGCGCGAGCCGCCGCAGAGCGCAGCTACCTCCGGGGGGAAAAACGGTGGAGGAGTTTTCTGGTTCCTGTTGTTCTTCTTCTTTCTTCTTCTTCTGCCTCGTTTGCTTCTTTTCGCTCGCGGCTTCTTCGACGTTTTCCTGCCGGAACCGGAGCCGCCGGAGCCGCAGCCCGCTCTGCCGGCTCCGGGCGACGCTGCGCCGCCGCCGGGCAGATCCACCATGTTGGAGCCGAGGACGTGGAGGTCAGACCGGACTCATGCTCCTGAGGCCGGACCGACGGACCCGGGCCCGACAGGCGGAGGATGCTCGCTCTCCTCAGCACCACCGACAATTTACCGCAGTCAGCACCGACGGCTTCCGACACGACCTTCAAAATAATGACCTGCACAGGAAACCGCCTCAAACTTCAAAGTAAAAGCACAACCGTGGGTTTGTTTTTGCTGTGATGAAAAAAAAACTTTTCTAAAGCAACATTTTAAAGAATGACAGTAAACTTTTGCCGTGAAATCTAAGATGGATCTTGTTTCTGTAATTGTGCCACAAAGGTGAGGACTTTTTTTGGAGCTTCATCTTTAAAGAATAAATCAGAACAAGACGGTAACTGACACATGTGAAACTCTTTCATTTGATTTATTCCTGTGAATAAAAATGAACAAAACAGATTTCAGAGTTCTAATTTTTACAGATGTAAGATTATTGTGATAACATCATTTTCTACATCAGATTATAAATCCCTGTTGACCCTTCAAGTCACCCTTTAACAAACTGACTGAATCTTTAACCTGTGTGAATAAAACCACGTAAGTGAACCTTTGACCTGGACAATAAGCGACAGAATAACTACAGGATCATATATACTATATTTATGCATATTTAACATTAAAACTCAATAAACTGATGGTTCTTTAAGTAATAAAATAATCATTTGTCATTCTCTAATTATATGTTTTAAAAACATGTAAAAAAAAAAAACAAAAAAAAAAAACAATGATCAGCAAAACACCTGAGTAAATGTCTCTCCATCTCCTCCAGCTGAGACACAGCCCTCAGCACAGTCCCTTCATACGATGGTGGACGGACGCTGACGTCTGTCCAGTCTTTGGTGGGTGGAGCAGCTCTGATGGATGGGAATCTTTGCAGCAGATGGAGCTGGTCTTCTGACTGTGAGAGCTGCTCCACCTCAGCGCCTCTCTCCGTCAGCTCAGAGATTTCATCTTCCAGCTCTTGGATTAAGTCTTCTGCCCAGGTCTCCTGAGTTCTTTGCTTCTCCTGGATCATCTCAATGAGCTCATTCAGGCCTCTCTCTGCAGTCTGCATCAGAGCAGTGAAGACCTGGACACCTTCTGCTATCTCTCTCTCTGCCTTGTTCCTGCTGAAGCTCAGTGACTGTTTGACCTCCTCAATCTCCAGCCGTCTCTCCTGGATCATCCGCTGAGCTTCAGCCTCTGTCTCCTGCAGCTCGGCCTTCTTTCCTTCATATTCTTCTGTCAGAGGAACCACATCATGTGTCCTGTGGTCTAAGACGGTGCAGAGCGCGCAGACACACGTCTGGTCGCTCCGACAGAACAGCTCCAGAGCTTTATCGTGCTTCACACACATCCTGTCCTCCAGCTTCTCCACAGGCTCCACCAGCTGATGTCTTCTCAGGCCAAACACTGTCCGATGAGGCTCCAGGTGAGCGTCACAGTAGGAGGCCAGACACAGCAGGCAGGACTTCAGGGCCTTCAGTCTGGCTCCTGTGCACACGTCACAGGGAACTTCTCCTGCTTTGGAAACGTGTTGCTCTGAGCTGCTGCTGCTGGCTTCCTGCTGAGCTTCTGCTCTGAACTGAGCGACCATCTCTGAGATGAAAGTGTTGACGTGCAACTTCCTGTTTGATCCGAGCTCTCAGTTTTGGGTTCATGCTGCTTGTTGAAATGCAGTAAACATTATCAGCTGCACTCACCAGCACTCGAGTCAGTTGCTGGGAAAGACCTGATGGACTCACTTTAATATCTCTTATGACAGAGACACAGATTTGTCTCGGTTGCAGCTCTGTTCACTCTCTGGGTTAAGTTTCATTGAAGGATTGTGACACTGAAGCTCCCCCATTTCCAGAGTTACTCCACCTCTTATTGCATCTGTTTGTGAGGTTGTTTCCTCCGCCAGGTGATTACAAACAGGAGATTAAGAAGCTGTTTTAAGTTTTTCTGTTCAGTGTTTCTGCAGCTTGCACAACAGATTCTTTCACTCTGCTTCTTTCCTGTAGCTGTTGCTCGGTGAGTGGAGGAAGTTGGAGTTCTCCCCCTGCTGATGAGTGCTGCTGTGTTCACCTCAGGAAGGAAACACATTGGACTCAGCTGACAGAAGATTCCAGTTTCAAAATAAAACACTTTTCTAAGGAACTTGCTCATGTGTCCTGATCAGAGGCTGCATTGAATCTCAGCATTATTTTAAGAATGATCGTCATAACAACAATTACAGCTGCAACCAAAGATGATTTTCAGAATCAACTTTATTGACCAGATACAGATACAAGGAATTTGGTTCCACTATTTTTGTGGCCATCTGTGTACTCACAGACTTATTATTCTCTTGGTTGATCCATTGATTTGGTACATGAAACCACCGAAGTGAAATCTTCCTGTTAGAATGAGGTGTTCAAATGTCTTGCTTTGTTCAATCACCACTGGGAAAAAGTATTCATTTTACAATATGGAACAGGGAAACACGTGAACTCCTCAGAAGTTGAATGTTTTGACCCTTTAGAATAAAAATTAATCATTCATGAGTTGCTAATTCATTTTCCTCACTAATCAGTTAATTGACTTATCATTTCAGCTTCAATGACAGCAATTGACCCAAACTATTGGACACTTGTTCCCTCTCTGTCCCTCCTCCAATGTACAAAACCAGGACAACAGAGACCTTCAGAGCTGGAAGCTTTTGATCTGGATCTTGTTCAATGTGGTTCAGAAGTGAAAAAAAGAAACAGTGACATTCATATATTAAAATTTTACTTCATGTTGTGTCAGTGTGAAGCCAATTAAGATGCTACAGGGTAGTTTAATTGTAAAAGAAGAACATCATGAGATTTTCATATGTTTTGGGTTGTTTCAACATTTCTCACATACGAGCACAGGTCTTTTATTTTGAAGCCGTGACCGGAAGTGAAGCGAACTTCTGTTTTGATAACTTGATGCTAAAGAAGGAAGCTGCTGGACAAAAACTTCTCCAGTCATGGACCGTGTGTGACCTCTGACCCGGCTGTTTGAGGGGACCTGGACCTCTGGGTGTCTGTGTGAGGGTCTTCAGACTCGGGCTGCTCTGTTCGCCGACCCGCTCCGACTCCCATAGCGGCTGTTAGCCTGCGGATGCTAAGTCCAGCTAGCCTGAAGCTAACGTGTCTAGCCGGCCCGCAGACCCGCTTGATTCTGGACTCTTGTTACGGTCACTCTGAGGCATGTGGAAGGTCACTCTACAGGGGCTCGCTGTTCTGCTGTCGGCCTGGTTCTTTGGGAACTTTGTCCTGGCTTGGTTTCAACAAAACACCGTAAAGCCTCAGACGCAGCAGAGCGACCGTCCGAGCGGAGCCGCAGACCCGGAGCGGAGCCCGGACCAGAACCCGGACCAGAGCTGCCTGTGTCACGTAAGTTTCCTCCACACTCAGCTCCTGGGACCGTGAAGGCAACACCAGCTCTAATATTCAGGACAAAGCTTCAACGGTCACATCCAGGAAATGAGCTTCTAGCATTTTCTACTGTCATCTTAATTTGACGTCACCGTGTGTGTGTGTGTGTGTGTGTGTGTGTGTGTGTGTGTGTGTGTGTGTGAGAAATGCTCTCTCTGTCTGTGTGTGAAAGTGACAGCATTATTATAAACATTAATATGACATGATTAATCGGTCTTTTATTGTTATTATTGTAGTATGTTTTGTGTTTATGCCAGAACAGACAGACAGAGCCCTTCATTAATCCCTCCCTTAGGGAAATTGACAGAAATGCTGATAAAGAAAATTTTGTTCTCAAATCGTTTTAATAGCAGCTGTTGTTTTTTAAGTGAAGCCTATTTTGATCTATCACTGATTATATTTTACTCCTCTAATTGAAAATTAGATTGATTGTCATGTTGAGCATTTATTTAAAACAGTTTATATCCTCCTGCACTCTTCACATATAGAAACATATTTTTTCCGTTTCGAGGCTGAACATTATTGTAAAATCAGGGATGAGGACGAGCACTAATAAAACTGATCGTAAACATCCAAAATTCCGCCTCTTGAAGTCAAACTGCTGTTTTTCCACCACCAAGGAGAAAAGCGTGGTGTCCTGTGATTGGCTGTGGCCGAGCTCCCGCCCCTTGTCGGCTCATGGGAGTTGTAGTCTTGTGCGCCACAGTCAACGAACGCTTCAAACGGCATGAGACCAGGAAGTGGACTACAGACGGCGCTGCGCCGACAGCGGGGCGGGGCTGGGTGGTGTGGGGGCGGGGCTCCGGCCGGGGCGGGGCCTGGAGGTGTGCAGTGACGGATCAGAGCTGCTGCTGTGACACACAGGCACCAGGTTCACACAGAGAAGTGTTCATTTGAATGGAGGTGAAGCAGCAGGGAACAGCATGCTGAGAGGAACTTGCCTCCTCCTTCCTGTCCTGGTGCTCGGGGGGCTGCTGCACTCTGAGGTCAGCTCTCTTCAGGTGTTTCAACCATACTGAGCCTCTCCAGGTGTTTCTGTCTGTCAGTAGCTGGACACCAAATTCTGACTTCCTGCGCCACTAGAGAGGAGCTGCCTCACATCATCAGTCTGATATTTCATTTTGCTTTATTTCACAGGTCTATAATTTTCTTTTTTTGAAGAATTTCTCCGCTCGATGTAATTTGACACTAATCGTTGATAAATTAGGAACTTCTTTGTAAGAAAGTTCAGTTTGAACCCATCTTAATGTTCTTTTGTTGTTCAGTTATTATTGGAAACATGTGGTCTGTGGTAAATTGTTCACACTCTTATTTTGAGTTGAACTGCTGTTAATGACAAATTGGAAATAATGAATTGAAAGTTTAACAGCAAATGTTTTCTTTGTCACAGAAAACACAGCCACAGACCTGTTAGCGAAAGAGTGTAGTTCAGTTCATCATGATGTCTGAGATGAATAATCAATAACCAGCCGTAGTTCTTTAGAACAGCCGAGACCTGTCATTGTTCCATCGTCCAGACAGCTGCTGGTTTCCACTCAACGTGTCTGTCACTAACATGGAGTAAACAGAGCTTACTGGGCGACACATGAAGAAACCCTGTTGTGGTCCTTCTGCGTCTCACAGCTGGTCCAGATCCAGTGTGAAGCTTGAAGGTGAACAGTGCATCTGTTCATGCAAATAGAACCAAACAAGACACGTAGGATAACAAAGCTTTGAATAGACTTTGAATTTCTCCTCAGTGACACAGAGGATATTGTGTTATGCTGCTCTTCCAAGGAAAGTTTTCAGATATGGACTTGAGAGCTGAAATGATTAGTCAGTTAATCGGTCAGTCAGAGCTCGTCCTCTTTGTCTTCGGGGACAGCCAACTGAATATCTTTGAGCTGTGAGTTGGTCGCAACAAAAACAGACATGTTAATGTTTCAACCAGAGCTGTAGGAAACTAAAGGCTTGTTCTCTGATTCTCATTTTATGGACAAAACATTAAATTTAACTGTCAGTTAAATTGCTGATTTTTCTGTTTTGCACTCTGCGACCAGACGCTGGGCTCCGTCGGCTGTGTGAGTTCAGGTGATGTCTGGCCACCTGCCACTGCGGCTCAGAGTTCGTTCATCAGCCTCCTCACTGCAGCGATCACTTGACTGTTTGTGAAAATACTCAGCAGATTCATCGATAATGAAAATACCTGTTGTAGCCCCACAAGCTGGTGGCGTTGACTCCCCACCTTTAATGCTGTCCTCTGTTTACTGAACTCATCACTGCTCTCAGATTACTGGTTTCTGCTTGTTTAGTTGCTCCGCTGGTCAAACACATCTGTCTCAGTTTAACATGTCGGCAGTCGAACCTGAAGGTTTGTGCAGATCATCGGCAGCTGTGAATCTCACCTGCACGGTTTCAGGTAGCAGTGCAGCGTGTGTCCTCTCACAGCAGAGCCACATGTATAATGTATGGACGTGCAGTCTGCCTGCTGACCTCCTGCTGTGAACAGGTGGAGGTGGTGCTCCACTGATCGGTTGTAAATGAACACACTACTGGTGCAGTGTGTTCAGATCAGAATGTACCGGCGAGGTAATGATAAAACTTTAATGATGTAGCACATTACAGAGAGGAAGATGCAATACAATGGACATGAAAACAGGAAAAATAGGAACAGTTTTTTAATGAAGTCAAAGCCAATAAATTAAAAAAAAAAAAGCAATAAATGAATTGTAAATAAAATGACTGTCACTAACTGTTGCTGGTTGAGCATCTACATTCTGGCTGTTGTTCAGTCGAACGTTTGGAAAGTGTCATCATGTGGGACATTGAGCAGTAAATCCCTGTTTGTCTCTGCTCCGCTGCAGCTGACTGGGGTCCTGGACGACTGCTTCTGTGATGTCGAAAGCATCGACGTCTTCAACAACTTCAAGATTTACCCTCGCATCAAGAAGCTGACGGAGAAAGACTACTTCAGATACTACAGGGTAAGAGCTGCTTCCCTGGAACTGCATTTGACTGTGAGGAGACAAAATGTGTAAAAACAATGTTCCAGTCAGTTCCCTGCTGTTTCTAATAGTCAGGTATTAGAGCTGTTGTTTCTCCATCCGTTGGCCTGACGCAGGGCTGTGCAGGCGCAGCGACAGCCGCACTTTGACAAGAACACTTCCTGATATTCAGGTTCATGCTCATGTTTAACAGAAACCAGTCTGTGTGGATGCTTCCATGTGCACCTGCCGCGCCTGGAGAGAGCGCACGTCACGTGAAGCAGTCCAACAGTTTTACTCATGTGGCTGTTATACAACAGGAAGGAGGACTGATGTGTAATATTGTGAAATTCATAAACTCTTACAGCTGTAGTCAACGAACGTTTAGTAAGAGAACGATGCCTTCGCCTCAGCTACAGTGTTAAACTGCTATTCAAGCGTCCGCTGACATTTAAAGCTTAATGTTGGTGATGTCACCTTGGTCTCTGATGCAATGTTGCCCTGATATTCTTAGATGTGGGTAAAGTCAGCCACAGTATCTGAAAGCAGCTGAAAAGGTTAAAAGCGTGTTTACACCTGAACAGAAAGCTGCTTCATGTTGGCGGAGCCGAGGTCCTGAAGCTGCTCCCGGGTGTTTGAGAACGAGCCTGCTGAATGTCTCTCTCTATGTCCCACCTGTCACCCGCCCACCACCTGGATCAGGGGTCCTGTCATCCTCGCAGCTGCTGCTTGTCTGATGTGTTTCTTGGTGACTGCTCTGTCCAAGGATGTAACCTCCATGATGTGAGGACGTGACAGCAACAGGCAGCACCAACATTTCTGTCTTTTGACTTTGTTGTTTTTGTGGGATGTTTAATGTCAGCAGTGTCTCCTGGTAAAAGAGATTAGGAATCTACTTGATTCTTTAAACTCAGCTGTGTTCACACTCACAGATCCATATGGACTTTTCTTCTGTCTGTTCTCCAGGTGAACTTGAAGCGACCGTGTCCCTTCTGGCCTGACGATGGACACTGTGCCATCAAAGACTGCCATGTGGAGCCCTGTCCAGAGGTCAGAGGTCATCCACAGTCAGTCAGTTTTAAAGCAGAGAAACTCACTGAAGTAGTTGTTATAGCATTTTCAGATGGATGACTATGGGTTTAGTTGTTTAGATGAAGCTGTGACTTACTGTTTGTTTGTGGATCTGTGATTTCCAGAGTAAGATCCCAGTGGGCATCAAGTCTGGCAACTACAACAAGGTGAGAGGATGAATGTTGGTTTGACATCACTCACACATCTGCTTTGTTCTCTCAGCCAGACACTCAAGTGAGGATCGAAACAAACCATCAGCCCAGGCTTTATGCACCTACTACCCACAATCCTTTGTGTCTGGTGCCATTTTGAGATGAGAATTCATTCATGTATAGGTCATCTAGTTTTAGTTTTTAGAATCCTATTTATTGATTCTGAGAATTGTTTCACTTAAAAGTCAATGTGATGCATAAGTTTCCAGACTGATTTTGTACCTGACAACAAACTCCTCCAACCTGTTTAATGGAGTCAGGGAGCAGCTGCTTTTGTTCCAGCACTTTCTGTCTCATCAGCTGATTCAACACACACACACACACACTCTTAGAGCACTCAGCTTATCTCCCTCATAGTTTCCATGTGGAGGCTGAGGACAGAGTGTTTGCCAGCTCTTGGCTCGCAGCCTGATGTTTGTCTTGTAATGACCCAGAAGTGTTTGGACATCTGCACTCGTCTCAGTCAAGGTCGAACCTGTCAGCCGGGAAACTCGCTGTTTCTGTCACAGTCGGAGGGAGGGAGTAAAGGCAGCGTGAATATGTGCCACCTCAGCAGTGAGTGAGGGAGGTTTCGGACTGCAGGACTTCACAGATCCTGACCGACACATCTGGACTGGACAAGTCGTGTAATAAGCTTATCCCTCCAACTTCTTTCGGCAAAGGGAGTTCCTTTTTGAGAAAACTAGTTGTTGGAGTAGACCAGAGGTGTGAAGGGAGGAAGTTTCTGTGTTCAAGATATTACAGCACAGTCTAGACATGGAAGTTCCCTGAGATAACTTCTGTTATAATATATCATTTCAGGTGTGTAGGTCATTGTGTTATTACTGTATTAGCATATAATGTTTTTACTGCACTGTATAGCTTCAACTCAATGGCTGTAAAATTCCTACTAACAGTCCCTCTATCTCCCCCCCTCCCACATTCGCTCTTCCTCTCCCCCCCTCCCTTTCTCTCTCTTCCTCACCCCCCTCTCTCTCCCTCCCTCCCTGCCTCTCTCTCTCCCTCTCTCTCCCTCTCTCTCTCT
>JBBMOC010000088.1:1015422-1026777 GCA_037975185.1 Centropyge bicolor
GGATAAATGGGCCGTCTTCCTGTCTCTCTGTCTGTCTGTCTTTCTTCCTGTCTGTCTGCCTGTCTGTCTCTCTGTCTGTCTGTCTTTCTTCCTGTCTGTCTGCCTGTCTGTCTCTCTGTCTGTCTGTCTTCCTGTCTCTCTGTCTGTCTGCCTCTCTCTCTCTCTCTGTCTCTCTCTCTGCCTGTCTGTTTGTCTTCCTGTCTCTCTGTCTGTCTCTCTCTCTCTCTCTCTCTGCCTGTCTGTCTGTCTGTCCGTCTACTTGCTGTGTATTCTGTGAAAATGCTGCCTGGTTTTCTCCAGCGCTCTCTTTGCTTCTGCCCTCTTGTCTTAAAGCACAAGTGTAATCAGGACAGATTGATTTAAAGAGGAAAGCTTGTTCTTGCTTCCTGCTTGAAGCAGGTGGTGCAGGTGTAGAGAGGCGGGGCTGACAGGATGATGGATGATTGGAGGGTTTGTATGGGATTTGTTGACTATCAGAAACCTTCAGAATATCGTCAGACTCCTACTTCAACAAGCCGTTACATCTTGAGACTGCAACAGCAGAAAAACACGGCGTGAATATTAGAACGAGGCAGCTGATTTGACTCAGAACCCCCAGACGCTGAACGAAGGAGGAACAAGAAACGACAGAAGCAAAGCTAGAAACGAAATACAAAATATAACGAACAAGCAAAATCTGAAAAAAATAAAGCTGTAAACAAGCTGATTGTTCTGATCAATAAGCAACATCAAACAAGCAAAGGCCGCGGAGCACGTCTGTCGGCACCTGGTGGCCTTTAGAGGAACTGCAGGTCATGTCGGTGCCGTCGCTCTTCAGCTGTGATGGTGTTTGTTCATAAAGTGTAAAAAAACAGGAAGCAGCAGGCGGACAGGAAGATGTCTGAGGCCGTTTGTGACGGTCAGTTTGTCTTCGTTTGTTTTGCTGAGCAGTGAAAGTGTGACATGGACCAAAGACGTTTCAGTTGCTGCGTTCTGACGTCTTCATGAGGTTACAATAAGTTCTGGCTTCAGATACAATACGCAAAGCAAAGGAAAGCAATTATATATACATATATATATATATATATGAAAAAAATTAAGTAATAATTAGTGAATGTATCAGTTGACATCAAGTCTGAATTCAGCTTCATCTCTTTTCGGTTAATTTAATTTATTTAATTCATCAAATATAGAAAATGGTTGAAGCAGATTGACAGTGTGGATGAATCAAACAGAGATGGAACATACTAATAAGATTTGTAGACTTTAAAGGTTTGTTTAAGAAAACGTTTAACAAATCATTGATTTTTCATTTAGACTGAATTATACGTTTAATAATTATTGTTTCACCTTTTTAGCTTTGAATTGCACCAGTTAATCACACTAGTTTATCTTATTTCTAGATGTCAAATTAAACGTCTGAACTCTGTTTTAATACTTAATGTTGAGACTGAAATATTGTGCTTTTAAAAGCAGCTTTCAGGCTGTCTGTGCTTCGTTCATTTACAGAACAAATTCAAGTTGAAGGATTTCCTCTCGGTCTGAAAGTGTTTGATGATCCACAGACTGTTTCTCAGTTGCTCCAGTTCAACAGGCTGTTTTCAGATGTTTAAGCCTCTAATCAGTGGATCTGGATGGAACCAATCCGTCACTAGTTGTTATATTTGTTCTCAACAGTTTTCAGTTGCTGATGAAATTTAATTGGTCAAGTCTTCATTTATCAGTTTGTGATTATTGTCACCTTCCAGCCTCCAGAAGAGAGAAAACCTAAAGCTTTTCTTTCTTTGTGACCGAAATGATATGAGGCACAAAGTGTGTGTGTGTGAGTGATGACTCTGTGTGTGTGTGTGTGTGTGTGTGTGTGTGTGTGTGTGTGTGTGTGTGTGTGATGACTGTGTGTGTGAGTGATATGACTCTCTGTGTGTGTGTGATGACTGTGTGTGTGTGTGTGTGTGTGCGTGCATGCCTTCCTCTGAGCCTTGCATGCCCTCCAGCAGCTGGACGTCGTGTTCATCCACTCGTCAGCCTTAAAACTAAATTGCTTTTTTCAAAAAAAAAGACAGATCTTCAGATCTTCATGAAATCTGTACAGTTTGTAAAAGGCAGCACAGGTAGAAGTTTCCTTTGTTTGCTCTCAGATCTCTGAGTATAAATAGCTGCACCGTGTCGATGTGTGAACCTGTTGAATATATTTATTTGAAAAGAGGAATAAATATTTCTGACATCACTGAACTCTCTTTGGTTTTTGGTTCAGACCTTGAGCAGGTTTTCAGACCGGTATCAGTTTGACACAGCGACGTCACGTCTGTAAAGGTTCTGACCACTGGTGGCGCTGTGGAGCAGTGCCTCAGTGAGCTGGTCATGACCAAGCGGCAACCTCCGGCACTGAAAAATGAAGCCAATGCGGAAGTGCAAAAAAGCTGCAGTTCCTCGAATAACCGCTAGAGTAGGCTGCAGAAGGGAGTCAATTACATTTGAGCCCCATGTTAAAATGTCCGATTTTACGACAGAAAAAAAACATATTTACAGCCTGGTTCAAAACATGGCTCTAGTCTCATAAGCTGTTTTTCTACTCCATGACAACTCTGGGGGGGGCGAATTTTTTTATAAGGCGTTGGTTTAAAATATACAGCATACATCATTATGCACAGTTCATAGCTGTCAATCTAAGTGGCACCACTTTGATTGACAGCTATGAACTGACGGTCTAAACGGCGTCACCCCGGCTAATTCTAGTCACTGAGTTTGGGAAAGAGATCGCCGGCTAGCAACGCTATTTAGCATTTAACCTAGCTGGTTAGCCGTAGCTAGTTTGATTATTTCGAATAAAGCGGCTTTTTTCAGCCAATAGCGTTCATTCAGCCGGCCCATAGGACCCGCCTCAGCTCCGCCCTCGCTCCACCTCTTTGTCCATATTTGGAGTAACCGGAGGTAGGCTACCAAGATGGCTACGCACTACAATTTGCTTCATTTTTGCTCTTCAGAAACCTATGGGTGACGTCACGGACACTACGTCCATATTTTATACAGTCTATGGTCATGAGAAACGTTGTTGTGTCTTTGATGTGCACGAGGACACGCATGAGTCACATGACTCTGTTCCAACCAGCGACAGTTGGTGGTGCTAACGTAACAAAAACTGCATCATGCTGCAACAGAGGCAGCGGAGAAGAAAAGTGCACACTAGTAACGTGAATGTCAGAAATGCCTGATTGAAACCATCTTAAAATCGACTTGACCAGTGTTCGACATGAAGAATTCACACGAGCTGTTTGCTGAGAAACACTGAAGCTTAGCATGAAGACTGGAAGCAGCTGGAAACGACCCGTCCAACAGTTGGACATTTCAGTCCTTTCAAACCTGAGGACGAGCTCCAGAACATCTGAAACATGTTGGTTGGTTTCATCTTGACGTCACTGGTTGTTTATTAAAATGAGGCCATCAAGAAGTTAATGTTTGTCTTCATTTTATTGAAGTGTTACTTTTGTGTTGACACGTTACAAACACACGAACCACAAACACAAAGAAGCTCGACAACAAAACGCACGACCTCAGTGAGACTCTGTACAAATCACTTACAAAACCTGAGTCTGTTAGAAATATAGACTTTCAACTTTTTTCTCAACACAGAAACATCAACACTTCAAATCCACATTCACAAAATTCTGACGGTTTCATGGTTTCATCACTCTCCAGAGTTTAACCGGAGTTTGACGTAAACAGAACAAAACTTTCAATCATTTCACACTTAATATATTTTTGTTCCTGTTAAAAGAATTGAACCCGAGAATCAATGACGAGTTAAGATGTGAATATTTTGAGGTGAACACTGAAACAGCTCTGAGGTGTTCAGCTGCCTGGTTACTCATATTTACAGACTGTTGATATGTTCAATCAACAAACGCTCTGATTTTTTACTCTTTATGGTCAGAAATCTCTAAAAACGACTCGAGGAGCTTTTCACTTTATTCAGGACAGAAAAACGCTTGTTTGTAACAATGAGCTGAGTCGGATCGTCTGGACTCAGCGAGCTGCAGAAATCTGAAAACCACAGTAACATCTGGAGTCCTTGTTTGAGTCAGGTGGGAAAAATGATCTCAAACCAAATGAAGCGTTTGTGTTCGACTGTCTGAACAATGATCATTGAAAAACTCCTGCAATGATCCAGAAACATTCTTTCATCACATCACGGTCACACACAGTCGACGGACGCCACCGGGATCCACCTTCAGTTTATCACAGAGAAACACTGAATGAATCACTCACGATCACGTGAGAAAATTTGCTTTTATACTTTTTTTTAAATTTCCGTCCTTTTTGACATGTTGATGAACAGAAATCTGAAGTCATCAAAGTGATTTTCAACAGTTTTTGTCTCAGAGTTTCTTCCTGGACTTCACACAAACACGTTGGTTCATCCACAGCTTTGTGACACACTTCCATTAAATGGGATTCAAACGTTTGTGCTCCCCTCAGGATGAACTGTAATAACCTTATTGATCCTCTGACTTGTCATCTGACGCCACCATCAGGTCAATATGTTAATGTGTCCAACACTTTGGTTTATGTCCAATCACCTGCAGAACTGACAACGTTCACATCGGCCTCAGCTTCACTCTTTTACTGATGATTAGCCAATGTTAGCATGCTAAACATTAGCATGTTAGCTGTTGTTAGCATTTAGCTCTAAGCAGCACTCGTAGTCTTTCTTGTATTTTTGGCTCCTTTTGTTTCTTGTCATTAACAAGACCATGTGATGTGTCATGTCTGTAGAGGCTCCGCCCATTTTACGTAAAGATATTTTTCACTAAATGTTTTTTTTCTTAGTCCACAGCTTCGGTAAATCTATCGATGGTCTCGCCTGATTGTTCAAACTATTTTTCCGCAACTGGTCATTAAGTGTTAAAGTTAAATGTTTTAAATCTGAATTTTCAACTAAATTCGTGACAAATACAAACAGCAGCTCTGAGAGATTCATGGCCAGAATCGGAGCCGTGAAGGAACCCTGTTTGGACATTCTGCTGTTTCCTCTAAATGCTCTCCTGGGACTCAAACTGGGACACCAGCGATAATAAGAAACACGATACCCGATCTGTGTCAAAGTGCAGAGTGGTGCTGTACAGTAAGGAGGGGGATTATGGGTAGGGGTGGAGCTCCCCGGCGGCGGCGGTCAGGCGCTGCTCGTCGCTGTGCACGGTGAAGCTGCTGTGTCGGCTGCTCCAGTCGTAGCAGTCGGACGACAGACTGTCAGAGAGACGAGAAGCCGAAGAGTTCCATCAGTTTATCATGTGTTTGCACCTGAGAGTCAACCATCCAACACAGTACTGCAGTACATTTTCTCAAGTACTGCACTCGAGTACAATTTTAAGTTATTTTTATTTTCTCTTACTTACTCTTACTTTCTTTTACTTTTTACTCTTTATTTACTTCATAACCTTATTACTTTGCAGATTTAGGTTAATAATACAAAATATAATCAATAAATGTTGCTCTATTATCAGTTAACATGACATTTTATTGATCTCTGGGGTGAAATTCACAAGCTGCCAGTAAACAGAGTCGTCCACATGATTGTTAAAATCAAACACTGGCTGAAGCTGCTTCAGTGAATCTGAAACGGGGACCACAATCTCGGTTCATACCTTGCTGATGCATTCTGGGGAGGGATGCTCCACACCAGGTCGTCGTCGCTGTCGTACCGACGAGGGTTGTCAAAGAAATATCCTCTGGAGGAGAGAACGTGGTTTGGTATCCCAGCAGCGCTCTGTGGAGACGAAGAGGCACCATCATCATCATCATCATCAGTGAACATCAGCTGTAGAAAAGCTCCTGGACTGTTTGTCGTCTCAGATGTTAAACATGGACGAGCAGAATGTTCTTTCCTTGAACAACATGTGACTGTTAAAGTAACGAAAGGTCACTTTATTATGGAGCTGTGAGCAGGTTTAAGGGACACGAGCAGCAGCCAATGAAACAGGTCAAAGTCTAATGTGCTGAATTCACGTTTTAATGACAGACTGACTGTAACAGACTCTGGAAACTCAAAGACGCTTTGAGCTGATTGATGCTGAGCAGGTCTGATGTTCACCATGTTCACCATCTTACTTTAGCACGTTAGCAGTATTTGCTAATTAGCAGTAAACAAAGTCCAGCTGAGGCTGATGGGAAAGTGATCTGTTCTGCAGGTATTCAGATATAAACCAAAGTATTGGACACATTAAAATATGGACCCGATGGCGGTCACTGAACATCAATGTCAGAACCAATAGTTGTTGCGATATTTCACTAAGCCTCCTGGTGACGCTACAGGAAAAAGGGGATCACAAAAGTCAGTAGGATTCATCCCCTGTGGACCACGAATGTCTGTCAAAATGGTGGACAGACTGATCGACGCATAGCTCAAAAAACAACCAGCTGCAAGTGAGGTCAGAGGTCACCTGACCCTGCTGGGAGGACTCACCCTTTCCTGGGGTGGCCGTCTGACCCTGAAGAAGAAGACAACCAGCGAGGTGGGCAGCAGCTCCCAGACGAACAGAATCACCCCGAACACGATGTAACCGGCATCTCCCAGCGACGAACGCAAGTCCGCCTGGAGATACAAAGGTCAAAGGCAAAAAGACACTTTTTAACGTATGAGTTCTGGATGACCAGCGAACATCACGAGCGTCTAAACTAACCCACCTGGTCGGACACGTTGTACCAGTCATAGTCGAAGGAGTTGATGGTCTCGATGTCGGTGAGGGCGAGAACCACCAGGTTGTAACAGGCCCGTGATGCGTACAGCAGGACCACCATGATGCCAATCAGAGTCACCTGACACACCGACGTCCCCTGCACACAGAGCTTTATTATCGTGTGTGTTTCATTTAACATCTGTGCTCCGTGAGATGTCCTGGACTTCAGTCCTGAAATTTGAAGAAAGCTCTGGAACTAAAATTTGATGTGTGGCGAAGTAACAAAATATCAGACACAGTCGATGTTAGGTCACATGTCAGTGAAGCTGATAAAGACCATGAGGTGGGACTGAGCTCAGGAAAAGTTAGTAAGTGGACTTTTAGTTAGGAACTGGGTTAAATCCCTCTCCAGTCCAGCTTCACCGTGCGAGGGGCTGCCGGGGGCCCAAGAAAGGTTTGACTGGTCCTGCTTGTTTTAGAAATCTCCAGAGAAACCTGTGACTTTACCTTCGACTCCAGGTAGATGTTGGCCAGCGACATCTTGGCGACCTTGTAGAGGCAGATGGACAGCGAGACGGCGCAGAGGACGAACAGGCTGTCGTTGATGGTGACCCTGACCAGGACGATGGTCTTAACGTCGGCTGCGGTCATTTTGACCAGGAGGGCACAGACCAGATTAACCACCAGGAAGAGAAGACTGACGCCCAAGAAGACCAGGTACAGAGGAAGTCTGAGGAGGAGATGGGATCGGAGAAAATACCGCTTCATTTCATATGTCATCTGATTTATAAATACATTTTGAAGGTTGTAGCAACAGGTGAAGCGAGGGATTCGGTCCGAAGAGGAAGTTACCTGTACTTGAGGAGCGCAGGTGAGTATTTGGACTTTGCCTTAAAGTAAACCTGTGAAGGGAAGACAGACAGATTAGACACTGATTCTGAATCTGATTCACGTCCATGTTGTGCTCCTTGGTCTCTGTGGGTGGAGTTAATGTGGACACCGTCTTCATACATAGCTCCTTAGCTCCACCGTGAAAAAGCTGGAGGTTAAAGCGGACACTCAGAGGAGGCTGACGCAGCTGTACAGGTTGTCGTCAGTCGGCTTAGAGAAATAACAAATCTTTACCCAACATCAGTCTGACACTGGAGCTTCTGGGCTGCATCTGACAGTTTAACTTTCTGAAAACAACAATCCAAAATTTGCCTCCACATCATCATGATTATGTTACTTGATCCAACAGACACTCAACAATTGAGCCAAGACAGCCGATAACGCTGTTTGACGTAACTTCAGATCGCACAAAATCCATGACGGTCAGTCCTAAGTTATTTATTATTATTATATATCCGTTCACTTCCATTCACTGAGCCTCCCCTCAAACAGTTTGAAGCCTCCTACTGTGAAAACCTCTGCTATAAACTAACAAATCCAACCCATTCACACGCCCCATTTGACCTGTAGGCCGTAAGTTCAGTATCGTTGTTGCAGACTGTTCACGATCGTGAACGATGCCAAAGGTCTCGAGAGCCACCAGCTGCAGCTCATTTCACTGACTGGTCCCTGCTCTCTGACTGAATTCGCTCTCGTGGAGGAAACACGACACCGCAGCGTTTGGTCAGAGGAAAAACCAGCGTCCTCTCAGCTCTCAGGAACAAGTGGCGCCAAACTGCTGCTGAAGAGCCTCGTTTCTATTCTGCCTTTGTTTTCTGATCTAGTCCTGAATCCAGCAGCTGCGGTGGATGAATGGATGAAGACGAGAGGCAGCTGCTACTGACTGACTGAGAGTAGGAATCAGTCGCCAGTTCAATATTACGTGATTGGTCCAATAATGGATGGCTGACGGTGCGTCTTCTCTTGACCCCAGACAAAGGCGCTCAGATTGGCTGAAGGACCGCAGGGTGGCTGTGGCTCAGACATGATGTCAGCGGTTTGATTCCCAGCTCCACTCGTCCAGTAGAACTGGTCTTGAGCACTGGATGTGTGTGTGTATGCAGGAAAATGTTGCTTTAGAAAAACCTGCTAAATGAAAGGAGACAGATCTGTTTGTCCGAACAAACTTCAAGTGGGCTGAAGTTTTCAACACAGACAAAAATCATTTTTACTCTCGAGTGTGAAACAGACACCTGAAAATCAACGGACATAAATGTAAATCAGCAGAATCAAAGCCAGCGGTCGTCCATGAGTGTCTACGCTCGTCATGTGGTCGGTCGGGCCGGGTTTTACTGGTCAACTGGAAACAAGCTTCTGATGAAAGATGGAAGAACAAAAACTGTTTGTAACCAACATGTTAATCTCGACTTCTCTCTTTATGATTCCTGAGAGATGTTTGGACTTGTTGTTTTTGCTTCCAGTTTATGGAGCAGATTGGTTACGCTGATGAAATACTCTGAACCGTCTGGACGAAAGCTCACAGGTCCCAACAAAGTGTTGGAGTTTGCGTCGGCGATGAACCGTTTTGTTGTGTAACACTTCTGGTTGAAGAGATTTCATTCTCCCTCTGACGATGACGATCATCTGCGCCCGTGCACGTTTGAGAGTCGGCTTCAAACCCCTTCGATAAAGCTGATAGTTACAGCTGGTCCAGGTGAGACCTGGACCATCCCATAGTTATGCTGCTGTAGGCCCAGACTGCAGAGGGACCTCCCATGATGCACTGAGCTCCACTCTCCTCCACCTGTATTCTTTCATGACCCATCAAGCTAACGAATGCAGCTTCTTCCCTCTCTCCTCCTGTCGTTTTCTGCAGAGCTGCAGAGTCTGGATCGGAGACTGGCGCCACCTACTGCCCACGTCCCTGCTGTCAAGCAGAAACAATTTCTCATCTTCCCTTTGTTCGTACGACTTTGAACATGGAACACAGCAGTACGACATAATTCCTTTCAGCTTCTAACCCTGAGTGTGACGTCAGAGGAAAATGGCTGCCGTGTGACGATGGTCTGCGCTGACTGATCCACAAGGCTTCGGGAGTAACAGCCAGCTGAGAAACAGTGTTTCACTGCCCAGTTTCCAGACCGGTGCATCACTGGTGGGTGTGGTCAGCGGTGATCCCTGTGACCACACCCACCAGTGATGTCACAGCGTACAACACACCCTGAAGCTCACTCTGACATCACTGCAGCGCATAGAGAAGTCCAAGCCCCGGACTCTTTAAAGAACCCTGAGGGTCGGACTGGACGCTGCTCCGACAGCTCGGCCTCCCTCACCTGTGCGCAGTAGAGGTTCATGAGGCTGAGTGTGAAGAACTGCAGGCAGACGGGGAAGCAGTAGAGCAGCCAGAAGGCGAAGGGTCCGAGCGCGTTGGCGGTCACGCAGTCTCTGAAGTAGAAGGAGAAGAGGAGGGCTCGCAGGGCGGCCCACAGCAGACACAGGAACAGGAAGGCCGTCTGGTAGCTGAAGCGCTTGTGTCGGTATCGCAGCACCAGCCAGAGCTGAGCGTAGACGAAGGCGAAGAGCAGCGAGTAGAAGATGGTGTAGGCGATGGTCAGACCCAGCTTCACGTAGGGGGGGATGGCCGGCATGATGGTGGGAGGGGGAGGGAGGTGGGAGCCGTTGCCGGCATGCTGCTGCTCCTGTGCCAGGTTCCCCTCCATCGCCTCCCTGCTCATCCCCCCGTGAACCCCTGGAGAAGAAGGGAGGGAGGGGGCGTTACAGACGGAGCAGCCGCTTCCGATCTGCGGGTGAAGAAGAAGAAACGTGTCTCAGCTCGTTAGACGGATCCTTCGCATCCATCGAGTCTCCTCCAGGCACACGTCTGACTCAGAGAGGAGCAGCAGGAGGAGAGACACCTCCCCTCTTTTTGCCGGTGCCTGCTGGAGAGCGATTGGTGGCTGTTGGTCATGTGATCACACTCCCCAGCAGTGATTGGCTGAGCGGGAGGAGGGATGCTGCAGAGAGGAGAGGAAGGTGGAGAGATGGATCTGGAAGGAGAGAGAGGTGAAGTGGGATCTGTGGTCCCACCCACCACACACACACACGCAGCAGCATCATAAAGGGCGGCTTCGACTGATACTGACTGATACACATGAACAATCATGAATGAATATTAGGATGAATGAGTGAAATAAATGGAGAGATAAATGACAAATGAGCGAATGAACAAAATGAATCAGTGAACAACTAAATAGATAAACAACCAATGACTGAATGAATGAAAGTCAAATGAAAATGAAAGAATGAGTGACTGAATTGATTGATTGATTCAACATTTGTTTGAATTTGGTTTCTACACTTTATATTAAAAACAGTTCAAATGTCCCAAATAAAAAAAACACTTTGCCCAGAATCTGTTTGAATATTGATTTTGTGTTTTCAATGTTCATCTCATCTCAACTCAAACTCACTTTACTTTCAACAACCAGGTCGACATCAATGAGTTCTGATAAGTATAGACACAATATGGCATCATCCTTCAGACTCCAGAGTGAATGAATGAATTACATCTTGAGATCAGTCGGACCCTGATATCCACCTCCTCCTCCTCTCCTCTTCCTCTTCCTCTCCTCTTCATCTCCTCCTCACCTCCTCCTCTTCATCTCCTCCTCCTCCTCCTTTTCCTCTTCCTCTCCTCCTCCTCTTCCTCTCCTCTCCTCCTCACCTCCTCCTCCTCACCTCCTCCTCTCCTCCTCCTCATCTCTTCCTCCTCCTCCTTTTCCTCTTCCTCTCCTCCTCCTCTTCCTCTCCTCCTCCTCTTCCTCTCCTCTTC
>JBBMOC010000088.1:1036708-1134004 GCA_037975185.1 Centropyge bicolor
CTCTGTGTGTGTTTCAGTGTGTAGTTGTGTGTTTCAGTGTGTAGTTGTGTGTTTCAGTGTGTTGTTGTGTGTTTCAGTGTCGTGTGTTTCAGTGTGTTGTTGTGTGTGTCAGTGTGTTGTTGTGTGTGTCAGTGTATCGGTGTGTGTAGTTGTGTGTCCTCTGCAGACAGGGGCTGAGGTCAGAGGTCGTGGGCGTCGGCTCATTGTGAACAATGAGTCTCTGTTTCTGCATCACATTCGACCGTCGACATCAGAGTCACATAATCATCAGTTTCTTTGTCTCTCACTTCATGAGACCATCAACACAAATCCTCTTTACTTTTTGTTTTCATCTGCAACTAATCTGATGATGGATTCATCGATTCATGGATTCATTGATTCATGGATTCATTGATTCATTGATTCATCGCGCAGCTTCTCATTCGAGACGAGCTTCTGCTTTCTCTCTGTTTTCTGTCTTTTGAACAACTGCTCAGACAAAACAAGTTCGACGACGTCTGAGAGTTGAGAAATGATCAGATTGATCGAAGTCATAATCTTGATATTTTATATATAAAATGCCTGAATTTGAATTATTGGCTCAACTTGTCACAGTTCTTTTCTTAACTTCCTTTCTTTTGTCTTAATGTTATCTGAACTCCAACAGATGATTTCAACAGCAGCACCTTTCATCAGTTTGTGCCTGTGAAAGAAACTGAAAATTGAAGCGTTGCTCCTGCTTTGTCACATTAGACCTGGTTCCCTCTTGGTTTGAGAGAAAAGATCAACAGAAATCATTCAAGTCCAAATGCCTTCTCGTGTGACCTGAAGCCTGCTGTTTGTGACGCTCTAGAGAAACGGCCGCCGAGCTGAGCCGGAGACGTAAACTGAAGCTGTTTGGTCTTCGCTCCTCATGGCCACAGCTCGGGTCGTTCTGTTCCCTGAGCTCAGCACCAGTCCTGAACCTTCAAGGTTCAAGTGATGAGATGCATCATAGTTACTGGATCCCACCTCATCTTAAACATGATGTGTCTCACAACACACAGAATTATGGGATATTCCTAGAAAGTGAGCGACCCACAGGAGTTATGTTGTTCAGTGGTCGACTCAATCATCACTCTGATGGAAATGTTGTGCAACGGCCGTAGAATAATGACGCCACCTGAGTTTAGGTTTGTTTTTTTCTAAGCTTCACCTTCACTTTGTTCTGACTGTACAATCTCAACAAAGCTCGACCGAGGACGTCAGCCAGTCGTCCATCAGAGTTAGTTCACGTGGAAATCCCCGTCTCATACACATCAACCCAACGTCCTTCACTTGGCTGCAGTCCTCAACTTTAACCAACAGATCGTATCTGCCGTCTGTTCCAGATTAACACTAATGGCTTTGTGGCCCTTGCCGCCCCTCCGCCTGAGGACGAGTACCTGGGGAAGATGCCCTCCAGTTTCAAAATGATAGCGGCTCTGCTGGGAGACCTGGACAACAGTGACGGACGGGGGAAGGTGTACTTCAGGGAGGACAGCGGCCCGGACGTGCTGAGCCGAGCTGCCGAGCACGTCAGGAGAGCTTTCCCCAGAGACGACGAAGTGGAGCCCGTCAGCGCCCTCATCGTCACCTGGGAGAACATGGCTGCCGCGGGGACGTCTGGACGAGGAGACGGACTGGACGCTAAGGTGAGAGACCATGTTGGGTTTTTGAGAAGCAGAAAGAGGACGATTGTTTGTTCATGAGTCATTTTATGATGTGAGAAATGTTAAGAGTTCATACTCTTAACTGTCCTCTGCTCTCCACGTTCCAACGTTCCAAAATCCAAAAGATAATTGATGATTTTTCTTCCAAAAATGTTTGGTTCTCAAAATGAATGTGACCACATGCTGCAGTTTAAAGTCAGGGAGTCCGCTGGAAATTACCACTGGTGTTGGCCTGAATTGCCCTTTAGGCCGAGTCAGCACAGTTATGAAGAGATAAAAAAAACCAGAAGAAACAAACAGGCAACGTGAAATAAAAGATGGGACTGACCTTCAAATACTTTTACTTTTGATTGTCCCAGCAGCTCAACCAAGGATTGATACGAGAAAAAAGGATGTTTGTGTAGCATCAGTGTCAAGTGTTTGTTTTATGTTCAAGGCTCATTACACCTACGTCAGTCCAAAGAAAAAAAGTACACGTTCAATAAAGTCCTGAGGAGCAATGGTTCGAGCGCAGTATCTGTGGACGTTATTGTTCTGTGTCATTAGAGCTCATTTCTTCATTCTGACGGACGTATCCTGCAGGTGCAGGTGTTGTCACTCCCCTCACTGTGGTTTACTCTGCTCTCTGTCACACTCTGACTCAACACCTCGTCACTGTTCTTCTCACAGATTTATCCAGCTGCTCAAAAATCCACGTGCAGCCAGTGACAACGTCCATTTTCATTTTCTTCCTCCTCATCAGCAGAAATCTGGCTTCGTGGACTCAAACTAAGAACTCCTGCTCACCAAGGTCGTTTGTGCTTTCAGAGAAACACTTTCCAGCTGGTCGTGGCCTCCATGGTGTCGTCGTCCTGCGCCATCCTCTTGTACCCCAGAGAGGGCCTGCAGTTTGTCTCCACATCAATAGGGGGCAACACTGCGCTCCTCGAGGCCGGCTTCAGCGAAGGCCTCGTGGAGAGCTGGTTCTGGAACACGGCTCAGGGGACATACTTCCGCATCACTACAGATGAAGAGAGCTCTGTCCGGGATCTTACCGAGTATGAATCTGATGTCATTGTTGCAGACTCGTGATGTTTGTTTTGTTAGTGTTGTTTCACTTTAATGTTCATGTTTATGTTCACGTGTTGGTTCATGGAGCTTAACAGTCGATGGAGCTAATTCTCAGTCGGTTGCTTTTAAACCATTGCAGAAGAAGCAATTGAAATCTCAAATGACGAAAAATCATCACTTATTGTCTGCTGACATTTTCTCTTCAGTGGAGACTGAGTGACCACAGTGGTTGTCCTGTGTAACCTCTCAATGTACAACTACATATCAAGTGTCATTTTCACTGTAAAGAACACAGCTGTGATGCAGAGTTGACCATCCACTTTTGCAGAATGGTAAAGTGTCCTTTCATGGCAACTGATTTTCCTTCCTTCCTGTATCCAACCAGAAAGACAACCTCAGGACAGAAAGGAGTTTGGGTTTATGAGATCGGCTCCTCGCCATTCTTCGCTGCCATTACACCAGGAATGGTCTCTGACTTACCTGAGCAGGAGTATACCACCGAACCTCCCGCGACCATGACGCCGAGGCAAACCGGTGAGCAACAGGACGTCTTGACCTCTGAACCTCCGGTGGTTGGCAGAGAAAATGAGGAGTTCCCAACTGAGACTCCCTCTGAGTACCAACCCAGGTACCCAGAATCAGATCCTATCACGCCAGGGTATGCTGAACCGGATTACGAAGAACAAGGTCAGGTTGAGGCAGAATACCCTGAATCTGAGACTGTGACACCGATATACACCAACCCTGAGAGGTCTCAACCGAGGTACCCGGATGCACCTGTGCCTACACGCCCTGTCTCTGAGCCTTTGCAACCAAGATACAACATCCCTGAAACCACAGAGTCTAGATACTCTCCAGCTGAGCCGAGGCACCCTGACCCAGATCCAGTCGAACCACGGTACAACAACCCTGAGCCAGTCCAACCAGTGCCACCTCATTCCCGGCCCCACCAACCACAGATCGTCGTGGTAGATGAGGACGAAGATCTCAATGTGAATGGTAAATCACAAAAGTTCAAAACCTTCTTCTGTTTTTGTTGTTTTTTTGGGTAATTTTGTCAAAGTTCGTGATTTTTTTTTCTCAAAGAGAACTCAAGCTGATTGGTTGGTTGCTTTCACAGTATTTGCGTACAACTTGGAGACGTGTGCCCACAACAGGCACAAATGCTCAGCTTTCGCCGACTGTCGGGATTACAGCAGCGGGTACTGCTGCCATTGTAGACCTGGTTTCTATGGTAACGGCAAGGACTGTGTCCCAGAAGGTGAGAAGAATTGTCGGTGTTAGTTCAAACATTCAGGTTAATGGTGCAAGTGTTCTTGAATTTTTAAGAGACCAGAAATCAGCCAGAAGGCAAAACTACTAATTAATTATTCCAGGTTGAACTCATCTTGTCATCATGTGACACTTAATGACCAATAAAGCCTCTCTGCTGACTGTACTTGCTGAAAATTTTGGCCTCAGAAATAGTGATTATTTTTTAGCATTTAGCAACAATGCTTTGAAGTTAGAAGTCAGAAGGTCTCAGTTTCTCGTTAGCTCACAAATCCACCTCACGTCATCACAACACGACCTCGACGCTGATGAAGTGGAAGTACTCAGCTTTTGCTCCTGTAATTTTTCTTGTTTTCCAGGAAAACCACAGAGAATGAACGGAAAGGTGAACGGTCGAGTGTTTGTCGGGGACTCGCCTTCACCCGTGGAGCTCGGTAACCTCGACTTGCACTCGTACGTGGTAGCCAATGATGGACGGGCCTACGTGGCCATCAGCAACATCTCGAAGAGCCTGGGTCCCTCCCTGCAGCCGTTGTCCTCCCTGGGAGGAGTCATCGGCTGGGCCTTCGCTCTGGAGCAGCCTGGCTACCAGAACGGCTTCAGTCTCATTGGTGAGGAGACCTGCAGGCGTTGACTGTTGTGTAAAGTGCAGTGTGGGGATGGTTGATTTTTAACCATCAGCGTTGCTGGCTGGCTCGGCACAAATGAAAGATAAATATAAAACCTGATGTATTTTTGCTCTTGCTAACAGGTTGTTAATGTAAATGCTGCGTTCACAGAGATTCAGATTTTGTGGATGTTGACTTGTGTTGGTTACAATAAATCCTGTCCCTGGCTCGAGTCTGGAAAGTCTTTTGTTACACCAGGACTCTGACATGTTTTCTCTCACGTGCGTGCAGGCGGCGTGTTTTCCCGGCAGGCTGAGGTAATCTTCCAGCCCGGCAACGAGCGGCTGAGCATCAAGCAGCACTTTAAAGGAATCGACGAACACGACCACCTGGTGGTGAGCACTGAGCTGGAGGGGCGCCTGCCCGCCGTCCCGCCGGGATCCTCTGTCCAGATCAACCCATACAAGGAGATCTACCAGTACGACAGAAACCGTAAGGACGATGCGACGTCCACAGTTTGTGTGAGAGTGTCATGCTCTTAAGTGAAAAAATCATGATTTCACTTTTCGCTTAATGACTTGGGGACAGAAAAGGGCACAACGTCTGGCGGAAAAATGACAAAGGAAAAGATAAAAAATACAAACCCAAAAAATAGAAGAGTCACTAAGATTTAATAAGAAGATGTGTGTCCTATTTGTCCAGTGTACGTGTACAAGTTGGGATTGATTCAGTCATTGGGTCACATGACATGGAAGCTATGGAAAAAACCTAAATTATTTCTTTTGAAATATTTATGTAAAACAAATTAATCACACATTAGCAGAAAAAGCCACATTAGACCAAATTAGTAAAATTTATAATTGTGATTTTCACTAATCTGATGAAGTCCGCATGAAGGCATTGAACATTGGTTTTCAGACAGTTCATTGATTCTTCCTAACTGAAACCTTATTGGTTCAGAGCAAGAATTCAAACCATCAGTCGAATGCGACTGAACTGAATCGGCCGACCCAGGGATCCATAGTCCCACCGGATGAAAAAGTGTTTTCTTCTTCTGCTTCTCCTTCGTGCAGTGATCACTTCCTCCTCCAACCGCGACTACACCATCTCCTCCCCTGACGGCGCTGTCCAGATCAGAAACTACCAGTGGCGTCAGACCATCACGTTCCAGAGCTGCGCACACGACGAGGCCACCACGGCGGCGCCGTCCACCCAGCAGCTCAGCGTGGACCAGATCTTTGTGATGTTCGATGCTGATAACAGTCTGATCCGCTACGCCATGAGCAACAAGATCGGCTCCGTCCACAGTGAGTTCATCAGACACTCGATGAAATAAACCACAATGTAACAACTGTTGTGTTACGTTACGAGTTGCTAGAAACATCAGATCGTTTGTTCAGAGCTCAGCAGAGTCCAGGTTAATAACATGCAGCAGATTGTTCAGGTCCTTGTGTGTGTCTCCTGGTCGTCTGTCCGGGACGGTCGCAGCACAGAGATGAGTGTTATTACCCAGAGGAATGCTGTGAAACACGCCTCCAGCAGCTTCGAGCCTCAGTTTGCAGTGAAACATCAGAGGAAGGTAAACAGAAATCTGAGCCCGGCTGTATTTCCTCAGCTGCAATCAGAAAGGCTGTGAGCGCGTTGGCAGGGGGTGAAGGTCAGCGGCCAAGGCCAGCGAGATACCAACCTCCAGCCCACAGCGGGAGTGGGGCCTGGGCGGGGGCGGGGGAAGGGCACCAGGAGGATGTTTTAATGAAGAGGGGGGTGAAAGGTAAAAGTGCAGGTGGGGGTGGTTGATGAGCTGCTCGGGGGCTACACAAGCAAACACAACTCAGCTGGAGTCTGTTGGCAAAGAGTGGAACATCTGGGTTGTGTTTCCTGTGAGGAGGTGAAGGTCTGGAGCTCCAGCACACCAGCTGCATGATGGGAACAAGAGGACTGCGACTCAGTGGTTCCTCTACTGTGGAGTCGTTGTACTCTCCCTCAGATAATCATGAAATCCTTTAAGTATTCACACATTCTTTAAGGACTCCACTGATCCACAGCAGCATCTGTTCCCAGGTGTCGTGGAGTTCGACCACGTGTTTTCAGCATAAAACCAGTGCCAGTGTCTCCAGAGGGAGCTGTGTGAAGTCTGGGACATGTGATGTCACTTGAGTCGGCATCAGTTGAAGACTACGAGTTTGGAACCGAAACAAATCTCTTATTGTGGAGTTAGAAAGAAGTGAGCTGACCTCTGACCTGTGGAGCTGCTGCTCGTCTCCGCTGCAGGACACACAAGACTCTCAGCCTGAACTCTGCTGCCCATTTGCATTGTGGGTAATGAAGAAAAAGAATGTGACAACAAATACCAGGTCATGAAAAACAGAGATTTTTGAAAACGCCAAAGTTGCAGATTTTTCAAAACTCCAGTTTCTGTGTCTGGATCTGGATGTAAAACCAAGTGTTTAGGAAAGGATGGCTTCATCAGTGTGTTTCCAAGTTAATAAGAAAACAGATAAGTTTATTCGTCTCACAACAGGGGGATTTGCATAGAATACATTTGCACATATAATAAAATATATCATAACCATATACGTGTTGACGAGACCTAAAACTGGTCCTGGTGAGTCCGACAGTGTTTCTGGGTGAACGTTCAATCAGCAGAGGACTGGATCAGCCGGACAGCGCTTCAGTACCAACACGGAGCAGAAGTGACAGAGATGTGAACCAGCTTTAACCTGCAGCTGCTGGTGTGTTTCAGGCACTCTCCCAGAGCAGAATCCATGTTTCACCGGCAGACACGGCTGCGACATCAACGCCGTGTGCAGAGCAGGCGACGGCCTCCAGTTCACCTGTGAATGCACCAACGGTTTCGCCGGAGACGGACGCTACTGCCACGGTAACACGGCCCTGACGTTTTCGTCATTGATCGTTTCTAAGCAAACTTTCTTTATGAAGAACAAAATATACAGTGTAAACAATAAAAGTAAAGACAGAAAAGGAAAGTGTAAAATCCAACAGTGCAGTTTTCTCCTTGTTGAAAAAACCAGGTGAAGCAGGTTGTTCTCCAGTTCTCAGGATCTTATGTTAAAGAACCATCTCCTCTGTGTGTCGACCGTCTCCGTGTGGCTCTTGTTGGCAGATGTTGACGAGTGCAGGGAGACTCCTCAGGTCTGTGGACCCAACGCCATCTGCAGCAATCAGCCTGGAACTTTCCGCTGCGAGTGTTCGAGAGGCTTCGTGTTCGCCAGCGACGGAAAGACCTGCATCGGTATGTTAGTGTGTGTGTGTGTGTGTACAGCTGTGTGGGTGGGCGGACCCTGTGTGTGTGTGTGAGACTTTGTTTGAAGAGTCCCTTGTTGCACATACAGATGTTCTAAAAGCCGCCAACAGACATAAACAATAAAGGTTTTGTCGACTGTAAATGAGGCTCCTCGTTCCAGCAGAAACATTTCAGACTGATGTTCTTGTTCTTTGAGTTCAACAGAATGAGTGAGAAGATGGTTGGATTCATCACTGTCTCTGTTCTGAATGTCGCTGATCACGCTTTTATAAAATGCATCACTTCAGCCATAGCTGATCTTTTTAGTCAAAGCTGCTCCTCAACAGTTTGGAACTTTTCTGTTTTTATCGTCGACACAAAGTTGGAAGAACACGACTCTAAAATATCATTGTCTGCTGTAACGTTAAGATTGTGAAACAAAGAGGCTCAAACCAGGATGAACAGACCAAGAGAACAGTTGTTGTGTGTGGACAGGGTGTCCATATATTTTTGGCCATATAGCGTCCCTCTGACCGGCGTCCTCTGTCTCGTCCTGCAGAGGAGAACCGTCCGGTGGATCACTGCCAGAGAGGAAGTCACGACTGCGACGCTCCTGAACGCGCCCTGTGCAGCTACAGCGGAGGCTCGGCCTATGTCTGCTCCTGCCTGCAGGGGTTTGTGGGCGACGGCCGGGTGTGTCAGGGTGAGTCCGCAGCTCATCAGCTGCCTGGTACAATCTTCTACTTTGGCTGTAGCTTGTATCAATGTGACTGAGAGTGAAGAAGCGTCTCAGCTCTGTCGGCCCCCCCCCCCCGATGAGATCCTGCAGGCGCCATGAAGGGCACGGAGCACAGTGTGACAGAAAGGGGCGGATCATTACAGGTAGATGTAGACACAGCCCTGAGTCACCTGCAGCTCTGGATGTTCGTGTTCCCTCAGGATGAACTCGAGTAACTTTGGTCATCGTCTCACTTTTCATTTAGCTCCATTATTCTCATTTTATTTTGTCCAGTACTTTGGTTACTGTTGAAGTTATAGCTGCCAGTCTGGGCCTCAGAAGCCTCACAGAGCAGAACTTTCCAGAATTCACTGCAATGACACACATGAGTGTAAATGAACTGCGTGGTTGAGACTTTGAAACTTGTGGTAGCCGGCACCTGGTGGCCATGAGTGGTACTGCATCTTCATGCACATCGGTGCTCGTGTTTGTCTTCATCTTCGTGTCTTGTCTTCCTGTCCAGACGTGGACGAGTGTCAGCAGGATCGATGCCACCGAGACGCCTCCTGCTCCAACACCCAGGGCTCCTACACCTGCCAGTGTTACCCCGGGTTTCACGGTGACGGCTTCCAGTGCAGCCCCACATCCTCAGGTAGGTGGCGACTGACTCCGCCCAGTTCGACTGTAAGCTGTTTCTGATCCTCTGTTTCTCAGAATGAGCCGAGGAGTGTGAAAGCTGGCGACGTCTGCAAACAGACGACGAAAGGGTTAAAATGTCAGTAAGGAAAGGTGTTGGGTGTTTTGGTCCTTCAGCCTGTTGCTCGAGGTGACGGCCGAGTGAAGGACGTCCCTGATCAGTGTAAACAAAGCTCATGTCAGACTCAACACACGCTTGATGACGCAGCCGACGCTCATGTCCTTATAAAAAAAATAAAAAAATAAAAGTCAGTGACTAAAAACTCAAGATGTAACGAGTTGGACTTTTTTTTTTAGATCAACCTCCCAAAGTATAAGAACTAAAACCATTTTATTAAAGTTAGGTGAAAAGCTGGATTTTCATGTGTCAGGTTTGTCGTGCAGACGCCTGATTGGCTGACAGCTGCTGCAGTTGACGGTGCTTGTTTGTTAGTCTCGGCCTGCTGTGTTGCTGTTGTGTGGTGGTGGTTTGGTGTCGTCCCGAAGCTGCCGCCTCCCTCAGTGATTCCAGGTGTCAGCACAGTAAATTACAGCTCGCGGCTCCGCACCACAGTTCTGTCATATTTTCGTCTTTTTATGACCTTCCTGGCTTCTGAAAGGCGTAATTTTTTGTCCCCTGTCAAAACTTGTCGCAGCGTCTCTGACTGTAGGCGGCCGTGTCTCTTTCGTGTGGACGCGCTGCCTTTAACCCCCCCTGACCCCCCACCCCCGGGGTCTCCTGTTGTCTGTGCTTTTCTTTGGCTGACTGTCGCCGTGACGCCGCGCCGCCGCCTGTCTCACTGTTGTGGCTGCTTGCGGTCGTCTCGCCGATGCCCTTGAGGATAAGAGTGTGAGGAGGCTGATCCAGATGTCACCGCAGCCTCTGGATGTGACCGTGGAGATGAAGAGTGTCCTGCTCCTCTTTAATCTTCTCTGCTCACATGTTCATCTGCAGCTGCCACGTACCAAGACCTGCCTGTTCACAAGGTCACACATCTGACCCGGATCAGGTTTCATAGAAGAGAGTTTAGTACATTATGAAAAGAGAGGAAACAAAGGAAATAAAACAGTGATCTGGTTTCATATGTAAAGTGACAAAAAGTACAAACAGAACAGGAACAAAGTAAAATCACTCAGTGAGAAACATTTTGTTTCGTTCTCAGATTCAAACCTTTTCATCTGAACTGAGCTGGTGAAAAAGTCTCCGTGTTGTCAGACGTCTCACAGCGACTGTTGTTGTGTCTCCCCAGAGCGAGAGAAGACGCCGTGTGAGCGCCACAGAGAGAGCGTCCAGACGGCCTCCTCCGGCTCCGGCCTGTTCTCCTTCTTCCGTCCTCGGCCGGCCGTCGGACAGTACGTCCCTCAGTGCGACCAACACGGAGCCTACGAGTCCACGCAGTGCCACGCCGCCATCGGACAGTGCTGGTGTGTGGACGCCGACGGCAAGGAGATCCCCAACACCCGGACCGGCCCGGGCAGCACCCCCCTGTGTGAGTCCACTCGTATGGTTTGTCCTCTCAGAGACGCGGGAGTCTCGTCCACACCTGCCTCACCTGAACAACAAACTCTCCTCTCGGACGCAGGTATCGACCAGGCAGTGACTCCTCCTCCGGTGGGTCCCACGCCACGGCCAGACGTTCAGCCCGTCGCTCCTGGAGCGTACCTGCTGTTCGCTCAGAGCGGGAAGATCGAGAGCGTCCCTCTGGACAAACTCGGCCTGAAGAAGGAGGAGGCCAAGCCGCTGCTGCACGTCCCAGTAAGACAACACTAGACCGGGCTCACATCTGTCTTCCTCTGACATCAGGCGAACGAGCGTCAGCCATCACTGTGGTGTCTGAGCTTCTTTCACAGAAGGTCAAACCTGACGAGATGCCATGAAGAGCATAATCTGAATGTGTTCACGTATTGAATCGCAGATCAAACCAGAAATGGTAGCTGTCATGAAGATGTTGGAAATCCTCTGATTATTGATTCTACTTTTTTCAAATTCTGATCAGGTTACAAATTACAAACGTCTCGACGTTTAGTAGGTTTAATGTTTACCATGTGACGCCATCTTTGTTTAGCATGTTAGCAAGCTAACAGTTGCTAATTGGCACTAAACACGTAGCTGAGGCCGATGTGGACGTCGTTGGTTTCACAGTAGCTTTGGTGTCACAAGGTGAGAGGAAAAGAATCTTTGGTTCTCGTGAATTCAGGAACTGATACCCAACCTTACTGTGGAGTTTTTTGAAGGTGGAGGTTTGAGGTTTCTTGTTGGATAAAGCTGAGCTAGCAGTTTCCCTCTGCTTCCAGTCTGTGCTAAGCTACGCTAAAAGTTCTGTATCCTGTTCCTCCAACTGTCCGACCTTTACTGAAATTTAGTGACGAAAATGATGCTTTAAGACTAACTCAAGACCCAAAACAGAAACAAGCTCCTCGTAGAAGCGACAACCGGCCTGAATGTCTCGACCGTTGACGGCATTTGGTTCTCATGTGTGTAGCTGTTGCCGATCGTTCACAAAGTGTCCGTGTTGTCCCGGATGCAGTGAAGCCACTTCTGAGTTTTCCTGCTTCCTCTGAAACAATCCTCGTATTGTTCAGCATCAGACCTCTTTTCTTCTCTGTCATGAAGCTCTGAACTCGTCGCTCACACAGTCGATGTGCTGCAGCACAAAACTCTGCGTCGGCGTCTTCGAGCCCAACGGGTCGCTCACATTCTGTGGCTTCACACAAAAGAGTCTTTGAAAGCGGCTCACATGAACGAAGCCTCCTGTCTCTTCCTCTCAGGACCGGGTGGTGATCGCCGTGGCCTACGACTGCGTGGACAAGATGGTGTACTGGACGGACATCACCGGGCCGGCGATCAGCAGGGCGGCTCTGAGCGGGGGGGACGTCAGCCCCGTCATCTCCACAGGTACAGCACACGCCATCCATCCTGTCTGAGCCGCAGACGACAAGCAGGACCCAGGATCTCAACCAATCACAGCACACTCACATCTGCACTTTTTTTTATTTACTCAGTATAAAGTGCACTTAACAGTCCAGCAAGCAAGAAAACCTCATTTATAAAACACGGATCCCTGTCTGTTGCTCGTCCTCAGGTTTCTTCCATCTTTTTCCTCTTAGAGTTTTTTTTTGGGGTGGGGGGTTCTTTATTTGAATCAAGGTTTAATCCAGTTACGTCCAGTCAGGAGCATCAGAGCAGCTGATGGTGGGACGAGCAGATCCAGAGTCCCTCTCCTCACTGTCTGTCCCGTCCGTCCTCAGAGCTCCAGAGTCCTGAAGGCATCGCCGTCGACTACGTGGCTCGTCTCCTCTTCTGGACCGACTCCATGCGCGACACCGTGGAGGTTTCCAAACTGGACGGCAGCCACCGCCGAGTCCTGTTCGACACGGATCTGATCAACCCCCGCCCCATCGTCACCAACCCGGCGTACGGGTGAGTGTTGAAACGCTTTAGTTTGCAACCTGGTTCTCTGAGAGAGCAGCAGCAGCTTGGTCTCACTGCTTTGTCCTGTCGGCGCAGGCGGCTCTTCTGGGCGGACTGGAACAGAGACGGGCCGAAGATCGAGATGTCCAACATGGACGGGACGGATCGGACCGTCCTGGTGAAAGGCAACCTGGGACTTCCCAACGCTCTGACCTTCGACTCCGACAGCCAGCAGCTGTGCTGGGCCGACGCAGGTGAGACAGGACGTCCGATCAGTCGTCGTCCTTCAGAAGTGATGCTGCTGTTTGTCCAGCTGGATTCTCCGTCTCGTGTTCCTCACTGTTGATTGGTGGGTCTGCAGGGACTCGGAGGGTGGAGTGCATGGATCCTCACCGCAGGCTGAGGAGGACCATCGTTGAAGAGATCCAGTATCCGTTCGCTCTGGTCTCCTTTGGCAGGAACCTTTACTACACCGACTGGAGGAGGTAGCACACACACACACACACACACACACACACACACACACACACACACACACACACACAGTCAGTGCTGTTTCACGCTGATCACACTTTACTTTTAAGTTAGAACTAAATTTGAAATATTCAGATCAAATCTGCCGACTGAAAAGAAACAGCAACAGTTTTGAGTCACAACCTGAAACTTAGATTTTGAAACTGACCTGAGATCAGCTGATGGTTTCGCCTCAGCGTCACAGAACGAAGCTAAACGTCTCAAACCAAACTCTCCACAGACGTGAGTCCATTCAGAGTCTGAGTCCTGCTGTGGGACTCAGCTGTCACAGTGAAGTGTGTCTGTCGGGCGCTCAGACGTCGCTGTGCTCTCTGCTTCATGCTGTGACTGTCACTGTGCAGGGAGGCGGTGGTCACTGTGGACCGGCGCTCAGAGAGGGAGACGGACGAGTTCCTGCCTCAGAAACGCTCTCGGCTCTACGGCATCACCACGGCGTCCACACAGTGTCCACAAGGTACGGCTCTGCTCACTTAGGAACTATGAAGGGAAGGAGTCAAGGGAATGAGAAGGAATCATAAGACACGGAGTAAGAACTTTGTCAAGGTTTGTAGAGTCTGAATGGAGAGTCAGAGCAGTTTGATGATGGATTCCAGACACAGTTCGTGTGTGGACGGGGAGGAGCGTGGGAACTGTGCGGTGAAGTGACCTCAGAGGAGCCAGCTGTGGATATGGACACGCACATCTGGCTCTGAGCCCTGAACCGTTGGGCCGTCTGTGTCCACCTGCTGCTCTCTGAGCGGAGTGGAACCACCAGACCTTCTGATGGCGTCCCACACGTCCTCTCAGTCCTCTGGTGTCAACACACTGCAACAACGATCGTTTTCACAATCGATTCATATTGTCCAAAAAATTAACAGTCGTAATGATAGAAATCCTCACATTTGTGAATCAGGAACCATCAAATATTTGCTTGAAAAAACGATCGATTGATTTTTCTTCCCATCAGTTGACGGCTGCAGCTTTAGCACCCTGAGTCTGTAATATTTAGCATGTTAGCTTGTTAGCGTGCTAACACGTTCTCAGTTCACATCACAGTGACTGAAAGCAGAAGAACTGTCTGAAGCCTCTGATTGTAAAGATGAGAAATTTGAAGCATACTGAACTGGCTGACTCTGCTCCTTCTCTCTCCTGTCAGTCTACAACTACTGCTCCAACAACGGCGGCTGCTCTCACCTGTGTCTGCCGCGGCTCGGCGGCTTCACCTGCCGCTGCCCGGACGCCGCCGCCGGTGGGTGTGAGGAGAGGAGCCTGTGAGCTGTGCAGGGCGACGGCGACGCTGCTGGAAGAGAACAAACAAAACACACTTAACTGAATTTTTGTGTTTTCTACTTTTCTTACTTGAACTGAACATTTCTACAATCATTTTCGAGTCTGTGTGTTTTCTGGCTTTTGAACGCTGTTCAGACCTCACTGTATTCATGATGTCACACCTCAGGTCCAGATCAGTGACGCTCTTCCTCCAGCTGCTGAATTCACATGTTTGGAATTTGACTCTGGTTGAAGAGTTTCATTCCAAAGAAAGTGACAGTAACTCTGAGGCACAGGGATTTTATAGAGACGGCAGGTAAACTAAAACCACTTTGACCAGATGATGATGATGATGATGATGATTTGAAAAGGTGCTGAAGCGAACTCTGTCGATGTTCCTCATTCATTCCACACATATGAAAGATAACGGCGAAACACAATCAGATTTTATTCAAGCAGCTTTCTGCAGTGCTCAAGTACCCGAGGGAGGAAGGGCCTTGAAAACCCTTTTGACATTTGACATTTTTAAAAAAGTGAATCTTTTGTTCTAGAGAAAAACTTAAATTCATCAGTATTTTGCAGTTAAAAACGATTTCTTCCTGTTCAGCTCTGAGCAGTTTCACCTGGACACAAGGCCTCAGCTTGTTCTCTTGTCATGATCCATCAGGCTGTGCCTCATATTTAATCAAGTCTGAGTCCAGTGATGGACAATCTGACGACCTCTCGACGTCAGACTCGTCCTGTTGCTGGAGCAAAATGCTGTTGTCACATAAATTTAAATGAACAACTGCTTAATGTGTTCAAGCGACGCAGCAACGAGAATAAGACGAGTTCCAGGAAAAGCAAGGCGTCAGTTCTGAGTGAGTCCAGAAGGACTTTGTGGCAGGTTTAGTGAAAACTGGACGAAGCTACAAACAAACAGAAAATGGTGGAAATTAGTCAGACGCAGATTTTAAGAAATGATCAACTCACTCCTTCATGAACGTGAACATCAGGTCCTGACATGTCGTCACAGGTGCGAGGTCTCTGATTGGACGATGAAACCGGTTCAGAACTTGTTAGTTTAAAATATGAAGGAGAGAGATGCTAATTGAACGATGATTTCCTGCCGTGATGTTCTCTGTGTTTTAAAGGGCTAAAGGTCTTTTACTGTCGCCTCTTCTTCAGGTTCATCTGACAGAAATCCAGTGTTTAAACCTTCAGAGCATTTTTATCTGTTTAGTTCGTAAAGAGCTGAAAAACAGTCAAACTAGAGACATTATTAAAAAAAATGTAAAATCTGGCAAAATTTGAAAAAGTTTTTCTGTGATAAAATAAAAGTATCAACCTGAAATGATTCTGTATTTCAACAATCCTGAATGATGAAATTGGATTTGTGTCTTGGACTCTGCAGCTGGACGTCCTTTCACTGAGGCCTGATCACTTTGATTCTTTTGTTCGCTCTCACTGTCTTTTTGATATGAACGTGTAAATAATGACCAATACTCTGATTTGTTTTTGTTTTTTTTTAATGTTACCTTTAATGTTACCTTTTAATGATGATGATTACTGTGAAGGTGTGAGCAGGCTGTGTTGCTCCTGTCCGAACATCTTTTTAACACTGCCGACGTGCAAAGCGACGATCAGTCACTGAAAGAAACTCAAAACTCATTCATTCACAAAGAAACAACTGTTAGTAAAAAATCCTCAAATTCAGACGTCTGTGACTGACGATATTAACATGAAATCATTTCAACAATTGAGTCAAATTGTTTCTGATGAAAATGTTCCGACATTAAAATTAGCTTGAAAAAGACATTTGATCTCATTTTCATGAGAAATCAGATAAATTCAGAGCAAACTGTTTCCAGTGCAGTTTGATTTTGATGTTTTTCATTGTAGGAAAGTGACATTTCTGGTTTTCATTTTGGCAACAACATTTTCAAACCTGGAAATTTGAAATTCAATACATCAAATTATTTTCAGACAAATAGAAACTGAAAGCTCTAATTTGATTGAATTATTTCCTTCTGATTTGATCTGTGACGCTGATGTTACTGCTCAGTCACTGATTCTCAAAAGAGGCTAAAATGTCTCTGATTCGTCGGATTTGGTGACATTGTTTTGTCATTTTTGTGTCAAAGAGTTGAAAATATTTTCCAGGAGAAAAGACTGGAACCAGATGTTGATGTCTCATATGTAAACTGATCACATGGCAGGTTTCATTGGCTTGAGGTGGAGGTCAGCTCGGTGTAGCGTCGGCTTCAGGAAACTCAGCTCAGGTTTTTGGTAACTGAACATCAGGGACAATGCTGATTGGTTCAGCGCTTCAGTGGCCGTTCAGAGGTGAAAGATCAGTCGCCATAGTTACAGTTGGATGTCAAACTGAAACCTCTTCATGTAAAATGTTCACATTTGGACTCTTAGCAGGTGTTAAACACAGAAGCTGCAGGGACGGCCGTATTCGTTGGCGAGTGTTGCGCCGCCCTGCTGGCTGCTTCTGTGCATCACGTCAGGTCTGTGATCATCAAGTACTGTATGTCTGTACTGTCAGCCAAAAAGGGAACATTTACAGCTGCAATAAAACCTTTTTAAACACAGTCCGGTCTGTTTCGTGTCATCTGATCCTCCACAGCTGGTCTCAGGATTATGATCGAAAAGACTCGGCAGGATCCTGAATGAGCATGAAACAGCTTCTTAAAGACAGTTTGTTCATTAAAAACCTGAGCACTCATCAGAAGCTGCGAAGAACGAAATCACTTCAGTGACTCTAATTCTGAAATGACACGGTGAAGTTCACAGCTGCAGGCTGCTGCCCTCTAGTGGTCAATAGACGACCTGAGGTCAGATCTGCAGGTGATTCGATGATTATTCAATCTGGGTAATTCTGTGCCAAATCAGCAGAAGGCTCCGACTGACCACCTCAGCTTTGCTTCATTTTTTATTTTTATTTTAATGTCCTTGTTACTAATAACTGCTGTGCAAAATTTCAGGCCAATATCTCAACTGGTTTCAGAGATGTTAGGCCTTCAAAAAGGGGGCGTGGCCTCATATTTAGCATAGAAACCAGTGTTACAATCAAACATCCATAGTTGGCTAATAACTTTTCAACTGTTCACACTTAATAATTCAAATTTTCACACATGATTCTTTGATAGAATGAGGCTCTGTACACAGAAGGAGAGCTGTGTATGTGACATAATTGCAGATTTATTACATGCCAAATATGGCTTCCTGGAATGAGCGTTTGTCCATGGTAGCACTTTTGGCTCTCTATATCTCCAGATTTAATGACATCACTGATTCTTTTCAATATATGAGACATGTTATAGTACTATCAGGAAAACAAGTTATATCTGTGACACAAATGACGTGAAAATGCCATAAGCTTTTTTGAAGGCTGAATATCTGTGAAACTAGTGGAGATATTTGCCTAAAATTTTGCACAGAAGTTATTAGTAACAAGGACATTAAAATTTAAAAAATGAAGCAAATCTAAGATGATCAGTTGGGAACTTTCCATAAAATTTGGCATGGACTTACCCAGTAGTACAAGTAAACTAACCAAGTAAAAGAACTTTCTATATATTGTTGATGACTTTTTCCTGTGATTCGTTTGTTCAGGAAACAAAATCTCAGACAGAAGGAAACAGATAAATGTTCAATGATCTTTACAGATTTACTCAGGACAGGTCTCAGTCCGGGTCCGGGTCTAGATCTGGATCTGGGTCTCACTTGAGTCAATTAAAGAGGCTGTAGTTCCGCTCCAGCCCGGCAGGCGGCGGCGGCGGCGCCTCATCCGGCCGCCTGTCAGCTGAGTGTCATGGCGGCTCCCAGTCGGACGATTATTTCACGGTGAAACTCAACAGACTGACTCTTTTCTTCAGGATGAGCTGAAAAAGAAACACATTCAGGTGAGACATTAAACCGAACCAGAACAAACAGCTGAGCTGAAACTGTCTCCGGTTTGTACAGGAAGAAGAAAATACACTTCTGTTTTTCTGTCTCGTGCTTTGAATCTGTCGCCGAACTTGACTGGCAGGTGAAAACACTTACATGCATCAAACCCTCTCTGTTCTTCTGAGCCTGTCGCTACTCTGAGCTCGTTCGGCTTCAGTCCAGATCCTATGGTCCAGATAGAAGTCCGTGGATCCAGGAAGCTTCACATTTATATATATATTAGACATTTAACTCCTTCCATATTCTCAGTGTCAGGTTTTACTACAGAGTGTTTCCTTTAGTTCACCTGCTTCTCCAGGTCAGTCAGGAAGGTTGGTCAGTTGTTTTTTTCTGTTAAATTTCTTAACATATATTTTGTTAATTTCTTAAAGTACAAGAGCTCGTGCTGAACTGTCGTCCTCTAGAGGTACAGAGTGGTATTACAGGACAGGATGGGCCCAGGCTAACTGGCTAGCATGCTAACATCAGTAGAATCTGCAGCACAAGACAAAAACATCTTTGTCAGAACTGTGATGTCGTCACACTCTGTTGGCCATTTTAGTTCTTTTTGACTTAACTTTAAATTCTCAACGTCATGTTTCTCATTTGTGTCACTTTCATGATTCATGTCTACATACAGTTTATTTGTTTTGGACCTTGAGCTCAATGAGCCACAGTAAATTCACAAATAAACCCCACAGGAAACTCACCTGTCCACAGGTATGAATGTGATGTCATCAGTGATGCGGGGGGCCCGGCGGCTTGTCCATGCCGACTCGGCTCTGCTCAGCAACTTCCTGCCGCGAATCACCGCCCCTCTGCTCACCTGTCAGCACAACAGGAAATTTGCCTCCAAACAGGTGAGTGTTGGAAAGAAGCGAACAGGAAACGTGCGCCTGCTATTGGCTGGTGTGAAACGACTGCTGACGTCACCACCTGTGATCACCACCACCTGTGATCAGGATGTTACATATCGACGGAATCCAAATTCTTTCGTGTCTGTTCGTGTTCAGCTGTTCGGTAACAGACTGACTGTTTTTTCCATTAAAAGTTGTGACCTGTCTGCAGGTCAAAGGTCAGAAGAATGATCAGAAGAACCAGAAGGTCAAAGCCAAAGTGGACAAACAGGAAGTGGAGATCAGACAGAGGATGACGGTGGCGTCTCTCGCTCAGGCCATGAACAAAGACTTTGGTAAGAAACAAAGACCCACAGAGAGAGTCAAGTTTTTTGGTGTCTGAAGTTCTTCACATCTTTCAGATCACGTGTTTGAGGTTCTGTTGAACTCGCCGCTGGACGTGGACTCTCTGGAGCCGGACTCCGTTCTGGAGGAGAGGTGGATTAAGGAGGTGGTGACTCGGTCGGGGATGAAGTTCAGATGGGCCAAACTGAACGAGAGCAGAGAGAGACCCAACAGAGACGTCTACAGGAGGTACAAGACCCTGATGACCCAGAACACAGCGACTGACGGCACTGTGACACTTCACTTCTGAATAAAATCAAAACAGAAACAGATGCTGGTTGGATGTTGATAAGATCAGACATCATCCCTCACTGGGGAAATTCACAGTGATGACATCATCACTCACATTGTCACAGCCTCATAAATGTGAATCTAATGATTTAGATTCATCCTTTGTTTCTTACAGAGGGAACCAGTTTTCACTGTTTCTACAAAAGTAACATTAAAAACAACAACAGTGTCCAGATTATTAAAAGTTACAGCTGAAAAACCAAACTTCTGTTGTGCTTTCTTAGAAGCTCTATAACATTGACACAAGGATAAATGACTGACTCTGAATATTTGACCTCTGACTGCCAGGCCTCCAGCAGACCCGTCCAGCCTGATGTGTCGCCCCCCCGTGGTCACCATCATGGGTCATGTGGACCACGGTAAAACCACCCTGCTGGACAGTCTGAGGAAGAGCCAGATCGTGGCCACGGAGGCCGGAGGCATCACACAGCACATCGGAGCTTTTCTAGGTAACACAGCAGGCTTCAGTTCACCAGTTAGTGTTTTGTCATTTAAAAAAGAAAAAAACAACAGACAATTCAGTGTTTATCAAAATGGTTATTAATTAACTTCATATCAATCAGCTGATTCATTGTTTCAGGTGTGTGATGGAGGGAGTTTTTCATCACAATGGTCTGTTAATTCAATTCAGTTTATTTATCTGATCTCGCTGAGGAAGAACTCTGTGTCGTTGGGTGGGTCAGTTCAGTTTTTGTTGGAAGTGTCTAAACAAATCAAATTGTTGGGTTTTTTCTTCCAGTCACGCTGCCTACAGGAGAGAAGATCACCTTTCTGGACACTCCAGGTCACGCTGCCTTCTCCTCCATGAGAGCCCGCGGAGCCAAAGCCACTGACATCGTCGTCTTGGTGGTGGCAGCCGACGATGGCGTCATGAACCAAACGGTGGAGTCCATCCAGCATGCCAGGAGAGCCAAAGGTATGAGCTCCACCTGGCAGTCACAGCTGAGGGCAGAAATCCTCCGGACTCTACCGTGGTGGAACCCTGAGTTTCTCTTCTGTCTGCTGTGTTTCAGTGCCAGTGATCGTGGCAGTGAACAAGTGCGATAAGCCTCAGGCCGACCCTCAGAGAGTCAAACAGGAGCTGCTGGCTCATGACGTCGTCTGTGAGGAGTTCGGAGGAGACGTTCAGGCGATCCACATCTCTGCGCTCAAGGTGAACCGACTGGAACCTGATGAAGAGCTTAAAGATACAAGGGCAGAATTCAGATGGTCACTGTGATTTAAGGTAATGATGTCACTGTCGCTGTTGTCAGGGCGACAACCTGCTGGCTCTGGTCGAGGCCACAGTAGCGCTGGCGGAGGTTCTGGAGCTGAAGGCGGAGCCCAGCGGCCCCATGGAGGGACTCATCATCGAGAGTCGCACCGACAAAGGCAAAGGGTGAGTCAACGGGAACCCCCCCCCCCCCGAGACAGAATGTTCCTCTGGTTCTATGAGCTCTGACCCGACACTTGTCCTCGCAGTCCTGTGACAACAGTCATCGTCCAGCGGGGGACGCTGAAGCGAGGCTGTGTCCTGGTGGCGGGGAAGAGTTGGGCTAAAGTCCGTTTCCTGTTTGATGAGAATGGGCGAGCGGTGAAGGAGGCCACGCCCAGCACCGCGGTGGAGGTGGTCGGCTGGAAGGAGCTGCCGTCTGCTGGAGAGGTCATCCTGGAGGTGGAGTCAGAGGTGAGTGTGTGGAGGAGGCTCATCAAGTACTCGTACGCACATACGCTCTTCTGTTGTTTCAGCGTCGCTCGAGAAACCTCTTGGTCTCTGGTCTGTTGGTTTTGTCGTTGAGCAGCAGCGAGCGAGGGAGGTGGTGGAGTGGAGGAGTTATGAAGAGGAGCAGAAGAAGCTGCAGGAGGAGCAGAGCGTCATCGAGCTGAAACAGAAACTCCACCAGGATGAGCACAGGAAGCAGAAGGAGGGGCTAGCTCACCTGAGCTGGAGGAAGAGGAGGGCCGCTCTCTATCAGAGCAGCAAGATGAAGTTCCCCATGAGGCAGAGTGAGAGGACGCAGAGAGACGAGCTGAACCTGCCGCTCATCATCAAAGGTCAAACTAAACCGTCTGTCTCAGCACTCAGACCAGAGAAGCTGCTCTTGTTTAAAGAAGTGCATCATCCAGTTTTAATCTTCTGTTGACCAAAGTTCAGTCTTCAGAGAAACAAGCTGTTGAGTTGTTTGGTGCCTCTCACCATCACATCCCGCTGACAGACCTCTGACCTCTGACCTTTGACCTCCAGGCGACGTGGACGGATCGGTGGAGGCCATCCTCAACATCCTGGACAGTTACGATGCTCAGCAGCAGTGTCAGCTGGACGTCCTGCACTTCGGCATCGGAGACGTTTCAGAGAACGACGTCAACATGGCCGAAACGTTCACAGGTAACGAGCTCCAGCAGCAGGGTGAGAGAGTGGAGCTCAGTCAGACTCTGAGGTTTTCACGTTTCATAAAACAGGAAAATCTTTCTTTGTATTTTCTGTCCTCGTTCAGGTTCCATTTACGGCTTCAACGTGGGAGCCAGCAGGTCGGTGCAGCAGCTGGCGGCGAGGCGGGGCGTCCCGCTCCGACTCCACACCATCATCTACAAACTGATCGAGGAGCTGAAGGATGAGCTGAGCAGCAAACTGCCTGCGCTCGTCTCCGAGAACGTCGTCGGTGAGAAAAACAAACCCCAAGAAAAAAACCAAATCTTTTCATTTTACAAGCTAAATCACAGCTTCATAAACATCTTTAAAGGCTGTAAACACTATTGAAACCTGTTCTTGTTTTACGTGTTTATATGAAGTGAAATTCCTGGACACGTGACCTCATGTGAGCTCAAACCTGAGAGGAAACCGTTTGTGTCACCTGCTCTCTCTGGTCATCCAGGTGAAGCGGCGGTTCTCGCCACGTTTGACGTCTCAGTGGGGAAGAAGAAGGTTCTTGTTGCCGGCTGTCGGGTTCAGAAAGGTCAGCTGGACCGTCGACACAAGTTCAGACTGATCCGAGGCCAAGACACCGTGTGGGAGGGTGAGTTGGATCTGGACCTGGATTTATGGTGACCCCTCTGTGCCGTGCTGATGTTCCTTTAATGTTCCTGTGACCTTTCCCGCAGGTTCTCTGGCAGCGCTGAAGCATCACAAAGACGACATCCAGACAGTGAAGATGGGGATGGAGTGTGGCCTGTCAGCTGACGGCGACGTCGACATCATACCCGGTGATGTCATCGTCTGCTTCGAAGAGCTGGACGCTCCACAGGTTATTTCCTGGGACCCTGGCTTCTGATGACTCTACTTCCCATCATCCTCTGCTGCTCAGAGGCTCTACAAACAGGACGTTCAACAAACTGGTGACATATAGACTTCCTGTTCACAGTGGCTCTAAACTGTAAACTTGGACTTTCGTAAAACATCATTTCCTCTTGTGTTTAGCATTAAAACAAACTGAACACGAACATGTGACAGCGTCAGTCTGTGAGTAAACAGGCAGCTTCTTACAGACTTTTTTCGTGGCCACTTTATTAGTCCCAGTCAGAGCTGTTTCTATCAGTCTGACCTCAGCATTAGAAAGGGCTGTTAGTGAAGGACGATGGCAGATCTCCTGTTCACATGAAGCTAATAAAGTAGCCACTAAGCACTGACGGCCAGTAACAGTTATGATGCAGCAGCACGTTCACGTTCGCAGCCTCAAACTGAAAAACAGGATGAAATAGAGACGGAAAGAAGTCACTCGTTCCTGGTGAATGTTGTTTCTGAAATTTAATAAGATACAATTTAAATCACCTTTAGGAACAAACAAATGGATTGGTGTGAAATACTGAACTATTTGTAGTCAATGAGAATGTCAGGACTATGAAGAAACACACAGGAGTCCAGTGAAAGAAGATAACAAAGCCTTAAAAAAAAAAAAAAAAAAAAAAAAAAGACCAACAGTTTTAAACCCCGATACAAAGATCAACTGGACAAAAAGATGACGGGCTGCTCCTTTAATCCCCTGTGTGAAGGTGAGGGTCAGATCAGCTGTGACCTCTGACCTCTTCACTTCCTCTTGCTCTTGCCTGCTTTGGCGAACAGCGCCGGGTCGATCTGATCTGGTGTGAGTCCTCTGACGGAGAAGAGCCGGGCGGCGCGCTCCGTCAGCGTCCCCCCGCACTTCAGCCCACGTGACATCAGTTCCTCCTTCAAGACGTCCAGACCCAGAGACTCCAGCTGGTCTACAGACGACACCGAGGACAGATCGAGCAGAGAGCGACGCTGCGGCTGCGGCTGAGGGAAACAACGGCTCATCAGTGACCTTGTGTTAATGAAACTGTTCTTAGCTCTAAACATCACTTTGATCACTTTCAGAGCAACGACTGAATCTTGAATATTATACTGATCAGGCCTTCAATGAGATTCGCTTTACTGCGGTAAAACACAAAACAGTTCAGAAGCCCTGACTCTTCATTTTCATTAACTTTTCAATTCTTAAAAAATGGCAGTTTACTGTTGAGTAATCTGTTTCAGCACTAAATGAGACCGTTTCTTCAGGTGGGACAGAAGAAATACGATTTTCGATCAGATCTGATTTCAATAGAAGATAATTCTTTACTGATCCCCCACAGGGGAAGTGTATTTATAAAATGAAGCGATTATCAGAATGATTGGATTCTTTCACTCGTCTCGTTGTGATGTTCAGAAGAAGCTACGGCAGCAGAGAGAGGACAAACTACTGACCTGCTGCTGAGACGAACAGCTGGACTCCTCTGGTGCTGCAGAAGCTTCTGGGGGTTTCTGACCCTCCTCCGAGGGTCTGATGGTTTGATCAGCTGATGAGCTGCAGTCAGACGAGCTGGAAGAGACGATTTTTATCAAAAATGATTTCAATATTAAAGTCTAACTGATGTGTCTGGAATGTGAGTGTGGACTCTGGTCTCCACCTGCCGCTCTGCTCAGGCTCCGCCTCCTCTGTCTGTGCCACTGTGGTAACGGCAGCAGCTCCACAGCTGGAGGAGGACGTGGACGGAGACTCCACCTCCTCGTCTTTGTCTTCATCCTCTGAGCTCGGCAGCTCGTCCACCCCCATCCTGTAACCATGACGACAGATTTAAAAACATCTTTATCATGTATTTTCTGAAGTTGATTTTCACTCACATGAAGCTCAAAGTTTAACAGAAAATCTTTAAAAGAAATGACTGTTTGTTTCCATGTACTGTTGTGAGTCTCTGAACCTCTGGGGGATCAATAAAGAACTGAGTTCACTGGTTGAAGGAGAAACAGTAGATGGTGCTAATTGTCCAGTCCAAGAAGAGGATCATTAAACAACAGCCAAATAGAAAACCTGATGGAAGTGAGACGTTTCTGTCAGTTTCCTGTGTGAATGTGATGAAGGTCTCCTCGTCCTCACAGATCTGATGCTTCCAGCTCTTCGCTGAAGAGACGAGTGACGTTAACTCACAGCTTCATGGACGACAGTTTATTCACCAAGTCTGTTTCTGGTTCGATCCACAACTTTGACACCAACTGGAAACACCATCAGCATCCGTGTGTTCCCGCTCTGCTTTCATGCTCGGGTTGAGAACTGACTCACCAGAAACATGCTGCTGCCGTCGTCGTCGTCGTCGTCTTCTTCTTCTTCTGCTGTGGCTGCTCACTCTGATCTGTGTTTGGTCTCTTTGTTGCTGAGACGTCGTCCACCTTCACCTGACTGCTGGAGGACGCCTGCAGACCTGGAACATGCTGAACGTTACAGCCCGACCGACGTTTGACAGTTCGTGAGCATTAAAAGAATGACAGAAAAGAGTTTCCCAGTTTGGAGCGATGAAGTTTAACTATCCATGTAAAATGACAGTTAGCGCATTGAACACTGATGCAACACAGGACACGACACAGAGAGAGGACGAAGAACTGACAGACAGCTGAGATACTCAGATGAGCTGACTGGATCGTTATTCACTCGCTCACCATCGACCATGACAGATTCCTCTGGACCTCCAACATCTGTCAGACTGGTCTCATACTTAAAAACGTGGATGACTGTCCGAGCAGGAACTGACCTTTGATCACCGAGTCCTCGAGTCTCTCCGACAGGTCGTGACACTGCTGCTGGTACTCTGGATCTGTGAACTGGTGTTTGGGCTCAGACAGTTTCCTCTGCAGACGCTCCAGACGACGCTGCTCCTTCTCCGCCTCACGCTCCGCCTGCTTCTTCAGCCACTCTGCCATCCTGCACACACCAGCGAAGAAGAGTTTAACCACTGATCAGCTGACACCTGTAGACTGACACCAGGTTCTGGTAGTTCTGAAGTCTGTGACTCTGACTCTTTCTCGTGGTTGACGTCTCGAAGGCGTCGCCCACTCAGATCTCTGCAGGCCTCGCGGTTTGTTGTCTTCTCAATCTGAGCGCCGAGAGCTCGCAGCATGGAGCCGAACCCTGAAACACACACACAGAAGAAGACACAGAGAGTCCATCATCAAAGTTATGACTCGTGGGATTTCAGTCAGCTCTGTTTTTTTTCTTCCTCGTCTGTATAAAAAGGCTCAGAGTAGGATGTACTTCCTGAGGAGGCTGAGGGCTTTTAACATCTGCAGGAAGCTCCTGTGGATGTTCTATCAGTCTGTGGTCGCCAGCGTTTTGTCTTATGCTGTGGTGTGCTGGGGAGGGAGCACTACAAAAGCAGACCTCTCCAGGCTGGAGAAGCTGATCAGGCGGGCCAGCTCAGTAGTGGGGATGAAGCTGGACCCTCTGGCAACAGTGGCAGAGAAGAGGACACTGAACAAACTGCTGGTCATCATGGACAATGCCAGCCACCCTCTGCACACTGTCACCAGCAGCCAGAGGAGCCTGTTCAGTGAGAGGCTGCTCCTCCCCAGGTGCAGGACTAGCAGACTGATAAACTCCTTTGTCCCCCGTGCCATCAAACTGTTCAACTCCTCATTGGGGGGGAGGAGGACGAACAGAAGAACAGAGGGACTATAGACTATAGACTGTGCAATAAACTGGACTCCACTCATGTGCAATATAACTGGACTGTTTAAATGTCTAGCAATACTACACTGTCACTGCTGTATCACTATTACTACTACTGTTACTATTACTATTATCATTATGACTACTACCGCTATTATTTCTGACACTGCTGTTGTTGATGTCATATAGCACAGTGTAGTATAGTAGTATTATTATTATACAACATACTATATTATTATATTAGTATTATATTATATATGATAACTAACTAGTAGTATATTACTGCTATTACTATTATATGTAGTGGAGTGTAGTCTACATCACATTACACTACTATATTATTATATTATACATGTACATGTATGTTATACTCTTGGATGTTATACATTGTATATGCTATATCATACTACTATTACATGCTATATTATATTATTTTATCATAGTATACTGCCATATGCACTCTATCATTACCATCAGCATTCCATACCCACTGCTGCTACACTCAGCACACATACACGTATGCATATTTTCTGTTGATCTCCTACAAGTGCCTATTTTGATTCAAATTCCTGCTACCTCTACTGCCTAATTTATTGTGTCCTTTTTCAGATTTTTTATATATTTTATTTTCCATTCTATTTTATACTTTGTATTCTATATTTAACAGTGCAATATATGAGAATGCGATGGAGATGCCAATTTCCCGGAGGGAACCTCCCAAAGGGATTAATAAAGTACTCTGTCTGTCTGTCTGTCTGTCTGTCTGTCAGACCTCCTTTGCCTCCACGGAGGCGGGGCTCCAGGTGATAGACAGCTCCGTGCTGCAGAGGAGCCTCCAGGTCCGCCAGCCGACCATTGCTTAGGACGTAGAAATCCTCCGAAGAAGAAACTCCCTGCAGGCAGACAGACAGACAGATACACACACGTGAGACAGAGTCTTTTTTGTTTTATTTACAAATTAAGGTACAAGCAAAACCTGATTGTGCCAGGGGGTAAAAGTGAACGAAAAACAACAAAATACAAACAACAGAAAATGCAGAACAGACAACAGTGCGCGGAACAAAGGCCAACTAACAAATGAGAAGGTCTACGATACCAGTCAATATCTCCGTCAGACTTTACAAAATGTATCGAGCAAGCAATCAAAGAAAAAAGACTTTCTTTTTTGAAGACAATGAGAAAGAGCAGGACTTTATTTGTTTTGTAGAGCTTCTTCTTTATCTCGGAAAATTTCACCTTCATAAAAAGAAATGGCCTGAATCAAAATCAAACTTTGAACAGTTTCTACATGAACTGAAGAAACTACCGCAAAACTACTGAAGGCCTTCAGAGCAAGAAGGCGCTACTGGCGCTATTCTCTGCTTCATGTTACAGGACACTTTGAACCATTAAACATTATTCTCTCTTTTTGTTTTGTCTTTCTATGAACTAATGTAACCGGTGAGACGAGAGACTCCATTTCAAAGCGAAACCGACTTCAACACCCGAATCAACGTCACCTGGACAATTAGAGTAATTAACAGAAACACAGACGTGTTACACTAAAGTTACGTTTATCTACTGTTTGATCTGGAACAAAAAAAAAACAACATTATCCGGTCAGTTTGTCTTCTGTTTGCCTTCGGTAGCAGCTAGCTAACGTTAGCACATCCAGCTAACGCAGCGACTCGGACCCGGATTAGATCAAAACATTTAGAGCCACAGTCACCTGCTGCTGGTCGAACCGGGTCAGAACGTCTCGGACCACAGATCCAGCTGGAAACACCAGGTTACAGAACCGGAGCCTCGGAGCGCGCACAAACACCTCCATCTTCTTCAGGCACAGACACACAAGTGCGCACGCGCCGCTCTTCTTCTTCGCTCATCAGCCTCCTGCAGAAGACGTCACTACGGCGCCACCTGCCGGCTGCTGCCACTCAAATCAACAGGAAATAAACTAAAATCGAATCATTTCTTCGTTGTATTTCAGTTGACTGTTTGGTTTGTAAACTGTCAGAGGGAAAAGTTGACGTACTTTCTCATTTTGTGCATTTCATATGATTGTATTTATTTGGATACTGTTTTGATCTCAGATGGACCAGTGATGGACGGAACTTTCTCATGGGTCATCTTTTACACCGTGTTTGTAAGTTGTAACTTACGGTTTTATTAAAGTTGTAGAAGCTTCTCAGTAATAGGACATTGAGAATAACTTGAAGGTTGGGAAAATCTCTGTGTGGACGGTTTGACCTCTGACCTCCGGACAAAGAGCCGCAGGGCGTCTGAAGTCTTCTGAACAACTTCTGAACATGTAAACCCTGACGGACCTGATGCGCTGCTGAGGCTCGATCCGGACCGTTCGGACACTGTGGAGCTGTGACTGTCCAGCAGGTGGCGGTAGCGCCTCTCATATTGATGCTAACCGCCATCCTCCTCAACAGAAGAAGCCCCCGCCGCGCTGCATTGTGGGACAACATGGCGGCCTTGTGTAAGCTCGTCTCCAGGTGCGGAGGTCGCTTCACCTCCAGGATCGCCAGAAGCTCCTTCAGCTCAGACTCCAGCGGGGCCTCCGGCAGCGAGCCGCCCGCTGCTCACACACCCAAGCCGGGCTTCGCTGCCGCCTTCGACCTGCAGACGGAGCTCCGGCGGGAGGCGGAGCGCCGCGGCGGCGGCTCCTCGGACCAGGAGCCGGACTTCGCCTCGCTGCTCCGGCGCTCTCCGCTCGTCCAGATGGGACCGGCCAGAGACAAGGTGGTGGTCGGCAGGATCTTCCGCGTGGTCCAGGACGACCTGTACATTGACTTCGGCGGGAAGTTCCACTGCGTGTGCAAGCGGCCGGCGGACGGAGCGCGACTGCAGCGCGGCAGCAGAGTCCGGCTGCGGCTGCAGGACCTGGAGCTCACCGCCCGCTTCCTGGGAGCCGACACCGACACCACGCTGCTGGAGGCCCAGGCCGTCCTGCTGGGCCCGCTGGAGCGGAGGGAGGAGCGGGGCGAGCAAGCCAGAAGGGACGGGCAGCTGAGGGACCCTGAGCGTGGGACTGAAACCAAAGCTGTCTTCACTGAACTCTGAAGCGTGAGGAGCTGCTCACTGATACTGAACTCATGAACACTGAAGCTGTTGGTGATAATGAACACAAACTAAAGTCACCGCTGTAAAAACTGTTTGCTCCTCTGTAAAAGTCCCGATAGATTAAAACATAAACCTGTGTGCTGTTGTTTTGCTTCCGTTCAGCTGTAGTCTGGCCTCGCTCACCAGCCAGAGGACTGAACGCTCTCTAACACTTTACTCTTCAATGTTCAGACCGACTGAAGAACTTCACGTCCTATTTCAATGATTTTATTATGAACAAAGTGTCAGTGAACACTTTGGGCCCCGGAACAAGGAAAATCTGCTGAAACTCACCAATAAAACCAGTGTGACTTCCGGTCACGTGTTTGGAGACAGAAAGCAAATTAAAACTTTTTCTCCGGAAAACATGACTCATTCATCATTCTTAACTTCCTTCATTAGAATCATTTGTCTGATGACTGAGGGACACTTAAAATACGTCTGATATAATCTGAAGCATTTATGACGATTAGTATCTTCTTCATGCAGTACAGCTGATCTCTGATCAGTGAGTCACATGATGCAGGTGCAGGGAAACACAAAATCAAACAGTCAGTCGTTCACGTTCCTTTAATAAGTGAAATGAAGCAGATGTTTCCATCAGGCTCTGCTACATTAGTGTTTGTTTGACCGAGCTGAACCTGAACGCCTCCACCTGCTGAGGCCGCTGGGAAGGCAACCCTGAGCTCTGACTCGCAGGCTGAAACAGTCCTTCCGTCCACGGTCAGTCCTGAGAAAGGCTGACGATGGAGCATAGACTATGGAGGCGACAGTAAGCAGCTCAATCTCGTTAATAAATATGGGGATAAATGCAGAGGTTTGAGCTGCAGCGCCCTCTACCTGCTGAAGGCAATCAGTGCATAAATAAGGCAGCAGGAGAGATTTCAGTGCATCTGGCGTCAGTTCTGTAATACTGTAGTAATAATGTAGTACTGTAGTAATGTTGTACTACTGTAGTAATGTTGTAGTACTTTGGTAGTGTTGTAGTACTGCAGTAATGTTGTAGTATTGTAATGTTGTAGAACTGTAGTAATGTTGTAGTACTGTGGTAGTGTTATAGTACTGCAGTAATGTAGTACTGTGGTGTTTCCACTGCAGACTGTCACACTGCGTCTGCTCTGACGTCTAGTTCAGCGAGGAAGCTCACTGCTGCCACAAACAGGAAGAAACAGCTGCTACTTTAAATGTCTGTAACTATTTGGAGTTTTTCCATCATTTTTCATCAATCAGCTCTTGAAAGTTAAGAAGCCATTCTTTTTCTTTACTTTGTGTTAAATTGAAATCATCTGAGTCTGAATATGTGAAACATGGTGATTGAGTTAACATTTGAAACATCTGACCTCAGTGTCTTCAGTCTCTGCAGCCATGAAGACAAACTGAGAGTCTCGTCATAAATAATGAGTTTAAACTGAAGTTTTATCTTCTCAGGTCATTTTCATAACTTAAGACTGAAACACTGACTGGTCCTTTTCAAAATCAGTTCCTAATTTACTTTTACAAAGTCGTGATTGTGTGATGAGAATATTGTCATTATTGTGGTTCCTTTTTGTTTTTGGCAGGAGTGCCCAAAGTGTGGTACAGCTGCAGTGAAACAGTCAGGTCGGTAGTTTGGTTTCCTGATGGAGGCACTTTGACTGAAGTTCAGATTCTTCTTCCTCTTCAGCCACACATGGTGACATACAGCCACTGAGGAAGAGGAGGAGGAAGAGCACGGATCATGGAGAAGCTGAGAACACAGTCAGACATTATTCACACTACAAATACTTTTACTGCTCATGGTGAGTTTAAGGTCGTTTCTATATTGAGACACAGGTGGAAAGTAACTAAGTACATTTACTCAGTACTGTTATTAAGTAGATAGATTTATTGTCTCAAGTACAAGTGTGAGGTACTTGCACTTTACTAGTATTTCCATTTCATACTTGTACTCAACTCAGATTGAAATACTACAGTTCTGATGTACTATTACAGATTAAACTACCAGCAGAAAATAAAGCCATTAAAAAGGAGCGTCAACATGAGAGTGATGAACACATGAACTGTACCTCGACGATGTTTATCTCTGCGCTTCCTGTCCCGTTTCGGTCCAGCTCCTGGAAGGCCTCTGAAACGGAAAGGTCACATTGTCCAGACGGTCGTTATGAACAGTGTTTGCAGTTTGAACATGATGACGAGAAGACGAACCTCTGACAGTTACATGAGAAATGAACTGAACCTGACAGTTTCACTCAGTAACAAAGGATCAGCGACTCCTGCTCATCTGCAGATGCAACGACAGGAAACAGGATGTACGTACTGAACATGGCCTCCAGTTTGACCAGACAGCAGGTGAAGTTGTCGAAGTCGATGATCTCGTTGTCGGCGTATCGAGCCACCAGCATCTGATACAACTTGTTGTTCAGTTTGAAGCCTGAGGACGCGTCACATGGTGGATCAATAAAACGATCACTGGGATCAATAATGTTGAAACATCAGCGCCAACACAATTTACCTCCATTTTCCAAAGCCAGACGCATCTCGTACGAGCTCATGCATCCGGATTTATCCAGGTCGAACTCTCTGAAGATCCCCTGCACAGGTGGAGTGAGACAGTTTTCAGATGAGTGGATGAATCCTGGAACCAGCACACGGTCGATGTTCTGAACACCTGCTCCGATTATCTGCACTTTAAATACTGTAAAGACAATACGATACCCACGAGCCTCAGCTGCCGCTTCATCCGCTTCAGCTCGCCCACAGAGAGAGGAGCTGCTGTTTGTTAGTGAGATGCATCTTGGGAGTCTTTGACTTTTTATTCAAGGAACCAAATCTTTTCTGACCTGGCTGTTCACGTTTTGTTCTGATGATTTAACCAAGAGAATTTCCTGTTCATAAAACTGTGTGAGGATCATGAAGCAGTGTGAAACTGTGAGCACTGACCACTGTTAGCATGTTAGCGTGTTAGCCATGAGCTCCAAGTGTGAGACTCTACAATCAAGTATTTCACCAAGACGTGCTGCTGCACCAGGACCGTCAGCTGCTTCCACACCAAGTCTAACTTCATCACCATCACTCTGAAGGACTCAATGGTAACTGACGAGAACTTCAGGACTCACCAGCCACTTCCTGATCTTGTTCCAGAGGATCTGAAACTCGAGCAGACCGAGCCGAGCGCTGCTGTCTTTCTGAGCTCAAGTCAAGGCCAACACTTTTTCAACAGGTGAAGAAGAAGTGAAGAGACCGTGACTGCAAACAGAAGAGCTAGTTTGTTCCGGCAGCACGTATCACTCACACATCGCTTCTCTTAGCAAAGCTACAAGTTTCTTCTGCTAAACAGTGAGTCACTTCAAATGAATCCAGAGCTGCTGGATCAGACTCAAGACTCCTTGTGTGTTTCAGCCTTTAATCCTGAACCTGTCCTGCTTTTAAAAATCGGTTTGTAAATTTCCTACCTTTGGCCTCAGCTGCGTCTTTTCAGACAGACGTCCTGTGGGACTCTAACAAACATGAAGAGCAATGAGCAGCAGAGGGAGGATACGTCCATGAGGCTGACCATGGCTCTGCAGGACTCCATGCTGAAGCCGTCCGTCTGCAGGTCTCTGTCTGCAAACAACCAGGAAGAAGTCAGGCTACACTGAGAGCCACTCCAACTGATTCTGCTCATATTCCATCAGAGACTTTGTGGTTCCCTTTGGTTAAACAATAAACTAGTACTTGTGAATTAGCCAATGCTTATTGTTAGCTAATAATCCAGACTGTAACAGACGTCGTGCGCAGAAAGTGAGGCCTGACACCACACAGCATCTATGACCAGCTGAATGATCAGATGTTCACCTCCATGATCACACTTGACATAATGGACCAAAAACATGACGAGATCATTAACAATTTGGCTCCAACAGCTTCATCATTTCGATGGTTAGCTGCCGCCGTGCAGGGACCTGAGCTGAGTTTATAAAAGACTCTGTGAACATGCTCTGTCTCTTCTTCTACTGCTGGTTCCTCTGCTTCTGGACTCTGCTTACTGGTTTTTGGATGTTTGACTTCTTCCTGCCTGGATTTGTTTGCCTTGTTGGAGCGACCTTCAGTGTCCGACCGCCTGTTTCTTCAGTAAAGATGTTGCCTTTTTGAACTTTACTTCTGTCCTGTTTCCCTGCCCTTGAGTCTCATTTAGTTCATGGTCCTCAGAAGATGAATGAGATTTTATTCCCCAATGACATGAGATTATTTAGAACGTGTTGGAGTTTCCTCTTTGTCTCGTTATGATTTATATTCATTGGTTCCAAAACAAAACTTACGTTTGGACACGACTCTGTTGAGGATGGTCCTGAGCTCTCGTACTGAGATCTCCATGTCCTGATGGGAGAAAACAGTTTTATTTCATAAAACCTTCTTGATTGTTTCTGATTATGAAGGAACGTCCCACAGCAGTGAGGATTATTTTACAGACGCATGCGTGGTGGTGTTAGCCTGGATGCTAACCTGCTTTCAGAAATGTTTCCTTTACATTTGTTGGAATCATTTCAGGAAGGAAAAACATCATTAAACTTATTCGTCACTTTACTGAACTCACGTCTCCTGACAGCTGAGCAAACATGGACCTGAAGGAATCATCGATGTCACTCTCTGAGATCGCCTCCTGCAGAGAAGAAGAAGAACAGGAAGCTCCTGAGGTCAAAGGTCATCACAACACAAAGCCAGGAAACAATGAGAGCAGATTAAAAAATATTTGCTTGCACCTCAAGAAATGCTCCCAGTACACACACACAAACAGGCTTTTACCTACATTTACTCAGATACTCATAACTGAAGAGGGAACAAGAGCTCGGCCCGAAGCTACAAGATCCTGAAAGCTGAATTCAAGGTTCAGGAGAAAAGGCAAAGAAAAAATCTCAAATCTCAAAAACAGTTCTTCAGTCCAGTCGACCAGCCGTCAACACTAACTTCAGTTCTCTGCTGAGGTCTGTTCCCTTTGAAATGATCAAAGGTGCGGAACCATGTCTGATTTGAACATAAAGGAGGATGAAGATGTTCAGTTAGTAGATGATTCATTCGTTCGTTCATTCGTTTGGAAAAAACGGATGTGAACCTGAGGAACCAGGGATTACTCTGCAGTTTGTTGATTCTGAAGACAGTAGAGACACGTTAGACCGATATTTCATGACGTCAGGAAGAGGGAGTTCATTTAACACGCTTCTTTTTTCACTGCAGGTTTGAGGTGAAAACGAACAACAGAGGAAAAATTGTTTCAAATGTGAGAAGAGAAGGAGAGAATTCTTTACCTCTTCATCAAAGTTCGCCACCACTTCATCGTCCATCTCACTGCAGATTCACACACAGTCCAGACGTCACTTCGCTGATGAGAAACATCTTTGCCGACTAAATAAATAACGAGAGTGAACGTCTCTGACAGACTCACCTGGTCTCACACTGCTTCTCTGTGAACACCCTCAGGACGAAGTCGGCCTCCTTGGAGGGTTCGAAGGTCGACGGGACGATCAGGTACTCACCCGGCGGGAGGCGGAGCCTGGCACTCACCTCTCGCAGGTTGATGAAGGTTGGTGAGCGAGCACAGGAGGAGTGACGCAGGAAGAAATCCTTCTTCAGGTGGACGCTGGGACAGCCTCGGTACTGGCAGACACACGGACGCCGGCGTCAGTTGGAATAAGCTCGAAATGAAATGAGACAGTTTGATGCGATTTCAGACGGACTCACCTCCTCAGGAATCTGCGAAGGAGAAAAAAACAAAGGTGTCATTTCTGAAAACATGTTCCCAAGGACTCGCTCAGCACAGCTGATACGACATTAGTGCACAGTTATGAAATGCTGTCCACAAGTTCAGGGGGGTTGTTGGGACGTTTGCTGTGCTTCCTAGATTGGTAGGAAATTACAGGGTGTTTTATTAATAAAAATAACAGTTTATTTTAAAGAACTTTTCAATGAGAGCCTAAAAGGTGACGACAGGACAAAAGCTGCACGAGACAGTAAAGAAATACAAATGAAAAACATCCAAAAATCAAAACCAAGAAATAAAATCATGTCAGTTCAGGCGCTGAGCAGAAGGCTAAGCTAACAGCTAACAGCTCAGAGAGATGTGAGCTGCTTCATCACTTTAAATACATTTGTTCAGGTAGAAGAAGAAAAGCTTGTGTCTGGTTTCTTTGAGCTGTTCAGGTGCAGCAGAGACAGTTTGATTATCATGATTGTTTGACCTCTGACCTCATAGATGGCGAAACCGATGGCATGCACGTCCTGGCCATGGCGGCGGAAGCGGCGGCGGTCCTTCTGCATCAGAGCCACCAGGAAGCTGCAGGCGGCCTCGTCGTCCTCGGGGTCATCGTCCTCCTCCAGCAGGGAGATCTTATACTGAGGGTTGATCCAGAACGTGTCTGCCAAAGCATCATGGGATATGTCGTCATGCACATCCAACCTCAGCTGGATTCAAAAGCAAAAAACTCCCAAATTTAAAACTATGTTTGTGTCTCTAATTGATTCTTATACTGAGCTTCACTTTCCGTCATCGGTGGTGACTCATCACTGCACTTCAGCTACATTACTTGTCCTGTTATTGATTTCATGATGTGTTTTAAGATGTTGATGTACAACACACTGATTCAGCTCTGTGTCTGCTGAACTTTGGTTCCACATGTTGAGCCTCAGTCTACAGATGAAACACAGGACAGTCGACGAGCTGCAGATCTATATCAAACATAAGACCCCCCCCCTTTTAGCTTTTGCACTAGTTTTTCTTTTCATGCCCCACCTCGAGTTTGCAACACAGAGTGTCTGTGTAGACTGATGATGTCGGAAGGACAACATCAGGCCACAGAAGACATCCTCTGACATCATCAAAGGATCTTCATTAAATGCTGCTGTTTTGGTGGATACGCTTACAGACACTGGTCTGATCTTAAAAACCCTGATCGGTGCCACCCCTGTCCCCCGTCCCCCGGCCTCACTGGGATGGTTCCTGCAGCCGCCGGCGGTGCTTCCCTTCCTCCAGCCGCCCTCAAACACTGTAGTGTTCCAAAAACTGGTGGAGTCCTGGCTGAGAGCGTCCGGGGTCAGATTACAGATCTCCAGCCTGGAGAACTGACGCTGAAACTCCTGGAAAGACATCCTGACAGACGGACGGACATTTTATTGTCTTCATCCATTCAATCAATGCTCACGTTAACCTTTCTAGCAGAAACCTACCAGAACTCTCCGTCCTCCATCTTACAGAGCAGCTCGTCTTTGTCTGCAGAGTCGACGGAGCTCCACTCTGACGAACTGACACCCACACAAATCAACAAGCATTAACAAAGACAGACGACCTGCTTGGTCTAAAACTGTGTTTTAAAGTGTGAATCACTGACTTGTCACTCCAGGCTCCGGTCCATTCCACTTGACCCCAAGGGTTTCTGATCCGGATCAGACGCTCCTGCTGACCGCGGTACTCCACCTGTAGAGAGGGCGACAAAAACAACATCCAGAACCCACCACAAAGACGGGATCAGTCAGTCTTCCCTGGTCAGTGTTTGATGTGACGGCGACAGGAGAGCCCACCTGTCTGAGTCCGGTGACAGAGTAGGCGTGGCCTTTAACCAGCTTTTTGAAGGTCACCGCCTCCATGTCGAAGGCACTGGTGATCTGAGGACGGAGCAAACACATCGAACCTGATACAGCTGACATTATGTTACTTCAGCCATTTCACTTTGGCTTCAGTACTTCATCAGGTGTGTGTGTGTGTGTGTGAAGCTAACATCTATAGAGCAGCCCAGCAGTGATCCTCTCTCCAGAGCTTTGCTGATGATACGATGAAGATCTCTGGGAGCTTTCTTCAGCTCGTACATTTCCGTCACTCCACCTGTAAAGTCCTCAAAACCTTCAGTGGTGCTGCCGCCGGACAAGGCTTCATATGAGCCATTCAACCTGGAGACACAGTAAAGAAGAACATTCTGAGCATCATGAGGAACTTAAACCAGCTTGGTGGGAGGATGGTCTTACTTGGCGTAGGCCTTCTCCAGCAGAGCGCTCCAGAACTCGCTGCCTTCAGCCGAGTGCACAAACATTAGCTCTCCGTCTTTGACTGGCAGACGGTCGTCGATCACGACGTCCACCCACTCACCAAACTGCCAGAACTGCAGGGCAATGAGACAGAACAGGAAGCTGTAAAAATGACCTCTTTATCTTCCACGTGAACACATCATGAACCAGTAAGGGGGCGTGGCCTATGAGCTGGTGGAGACTCACCTGGAAGTGGAAGATGCCGGCGTATTCGTGGCCGAAGGTCTGACCATGAGGAACCACACGGTGCAGCAGCCGTTCGTTCAGAGTCAACGAGGCGATGGCAGCGAGCAGCCAACAGTCTCCTGGAAAACAACCACGGCTCATCGATGTGAGCAACTTTCGACACATCGAGTCCGTCACACTGTAACTGCAACACTCATACGACACACAAAGGATGGTTGTTCTTCATGTTTTAAAGCTCCACAGACTCGACGTGCTCAGACATTGAACCTCTTCCTGTTTATTTTAGAACTGATTATCAATTTCACAACATAAGTATCTCATTCTTCAAATATCAAGCGGTGATCATAAAAGTCCCAACTCTTTCTTGTTACTGTGAACACAACGTGTTATTCGACAGTGACAACAGCTCTGACATCATCAGCTGATGATGATGGTGGCTCTGATTCGAGGAGCAGACTGAATTGTTTACAGGAAGCGTTTGTGCTGCAGCAGCTTGTTAATGAGTCCATTATCCTGAACAAACACTCTGATGGTCTGCAGGGACACGCTAATGCTAGGCTAAATGCTAACATCAACAACAACATTAGGTGCTTTCACATTAAGCTGCTAATGTTTCCGGCTAATGGAGTTTCCATCCATCAGACGCCCACTCACTGATCGTTTAGCTGATCAATACAAGGTCAGAGCTGACGGCCGCAGTGCTGCCTTCAAGTGCCCCTCGTAACATCTCGTTATGCCTCGTCATGAGACAGAGCTGGTCGGGATGAAGCTACACTATCTGGCCAAAAGTGTGTGGACAGCCCTGTTTAGTCTGTACCTGTCTTCCCTGGTTTAGGTCTCTAAGTTCCAGCGAAGGGAAACTGACATTTTCGACAACGAGTCGCCAGAGTTTCTACAAAGATTTGAATGCTGTTGAAAAGCCTCTGCTGAGGAAATACTGAATCCTTTTTAAAATAATAAGCAATAATCAGAAGTTCAAGTTAAACAGAGTCCTCAATAAAGAACCATCTGTCTTTATCTGTATCATGTTCGCACCAACGTCTCTGATCTGTTTCTCTCAATGCTGGAATCAGACGTCGGAACCTGAGCCTGAAAGACGATGATTGAATCAAATGTATGAACAAACTAAAGAGTGAGTGACCAGCAGCAACATCAGGCCTCATTAGGACCAAGTCAGACAAGAAAGTCAACAGTGATGAAGCTGCTGTAAAAGCCGATGTCTACAGACTCTGGACACAGGGACCAGAGTCCAGCTCACAGGGACCATCCAACCAGGCAATAGACAGACCCACAGGTGACCTCTGGACGGTCCATGATCTTTTCTTTGAGCCCAAACTGAAGTGAGTCACCGCACAGTGACTCATAACAAGATATATGAGTCGATGTAACTTTCTGTTGATGAAGCACTTTGTTTAAAGCTGCCTGAAACTCTGTGCTGTGTTATCGTCCGTCTGTTTCAGCTCTGATGAGTATATGTAATCATTTATCTCTTTGTTTGTTCATGACTTGATTCTTATTAATGTAGTTATTGTTCATCCAGTCTTTCATACTGTCTGTTGGTTCAACCACACACACAGTCAGGACTCCACCCACTGCTGGTTGGAGATCAGCCAGAGTCTTTGTTCTGTCTCTCACACACACACACACACACACACACACACACACCATGACTGGTCCAGACAAGATAATGTCAACAGCATGTGTGTATGTATGTAAACAGTATCTGCAGCCGTCACAGGACACAGAGCTGTTCGAAGTGTTGGACAGTCGTCCACTGACCGCCTGTGTGGAGGTCACATGACCAGCTGACAGGACTCACCCAGAGCTCCCTGACAGATGTCCGTCCTGGTGGCTCCGCCCACGATGAACTGAGGGCTCTCTGTCAGCTCCTGAAACAGCCAATCAGAATCAGCCGTCACATTACATCAAGTCACAGCAGGAAACAACAGGAAGTGACACGTACCTCCCAGAGGAGATGAAGACAAAACACAGAGAGACAGAATCTGATTCCTTTTTCAGGTCTGACATCAGAGGATAAAACTTCTAAACCTCCAATGACCCTCCAGAACAAACCTCCATGAATCCACTTAGAACATCAGGATCAAAGTGATCCAGTGAGATTTGACTGTACATCCATGATACACTGCTAACCGGAGCTAACAGGAGCTGCTAACAGGAGTCACTAACAGCTACTTCAACAGTCTGTGAATTGAGACTATTTGACTCTATGAAAACAAATATAGAGTAAAAACAGCGTCAGACTCTGAAACCTCTGAGCAACAGAGCTCATTGTGTTTATGGGTCTATAAATAGATCAATATGGCCTCAGTCTGTTAGCATCATATCACGACCTGGGACCTGTTAGCATCATATCATGACCCAGCCTTGGACATGTTAGCTTTAGCCTCCTTCTTACTGTTGGTCTCTTCCACTCCACCCCTCTGGTTTTGGCGGTGAACGGTGCGAGTTCTTTGAAACCAAGTGAGGCCGGTTCTGTAGGGAACATCGGGTCCTCGAACAAAGATCCATTCTGCAGACAGTCCTGCTTTAGGGCCTGGAAATCCTGATTCTGGTAGTGTACAGCCTGCTGGACTGAACCCAGACCTCCAGCCCTCTGCCGGTCCTTCTGGATCTGCACGGACACGCCCCCGAGCATCCTGATCCACAACACATCGGAAGAACTTGTCAGAATCAAACAGTAAACGTTTTTAGCCACAGCAGCTCTGTGGATGGAAACATCCGTCAGGATGGAGGTGAAATGTGGTTCAGACATTCACGCTCCCCCCAGGATGAACGGTAATAACTTTGGTGATCCTTAGCATTTGTCCAACACTTTGGTTTATGACCAGAAACCAGCAGAACTCATGACATTCAGATCATCCTCAGCTTAACACTGTGTTCACTGTTAATTAGCTTATATTAGCATGCTAACATGCTAAACGAGATGGTGGACATGTTAGAACAAACCTTATACCAGGTCAGCATGGGGATGTTAGCAATGAGCCAGGACACAGGACCAGACTCAACACAACATCCAGGCAAAGGCTGCGTTAGCATCACATTCATTAAAGGAGACAACCCTGGAAACATGAATGTTCTGCTGTTCACTTCAATACTGTCATGATGAAAGAGAAAAAAGTCAGGTCTGTTTGTATTGTATGTGCAACAGACTGGACATGGACTCCTGAGCCTCCTTCCTTCTGGACAACATAAACACCAACAGATCAAACATTCCTACATCAGAGACCGTGGATGAACCAGGAGCTCGTCCTGCTGCTGAAGGAACCGTCTCCATCTGTCCATATGTCCCCGTCAGTGTCCTCACATGTCTCTACACACGAACATTAGTCTGTGCTTTACTGCTGTTTGCATCCTGGTTAGAGGCTGAGCTGCACTTCTTGAGCCCTGTTGTTTTGTTTAACAATTAAAATAAAATATTAAAAAAACACAAAAAACAAAGGATCGATTAAGTGCAGATCAGAGGATACTGAGAATATTGATTATTCATTGATTGACTGCCGGCTGACACAATGTGACGGTCTGAGAGCAGACCGCTGACTCAGCACTCTGAAAGCTCTCTGTGTTTTCTGGAACTCCACCAAAATACCAGACTGGTGCCAGACTGGTACCAGACTGGAATGTGAGCAGAGACTGGGCCGATTCCAGTTCTGCTCTCTCGTATGTTCATGCAACCAGAACATCACCAAGACGACTTCTCAGCTAAACTCTTTAAAGGAGTTTACTGAGAGTCCAGACAGGACACCCCAGAGATCCAGAGACCCAGGTCTCCTAGGGACCCAGAGACCCCCAGATGTCACAGGTGAACTGTCCTGTGTTTCTGGACATGTTTCATCTTCATCATCATTATGATTCACACTGATGCTGAAAACAGAGACAGTGTTCAGTTGTTGTGGCTCATTCCTGATCTGACGTTAAAGTCTTGTTGTCGCTCACATGCTGAACTGACCGGAGCTGAGATCTGACTGAAGCACAAAACTCACAGATCAAGAAGTTTATACTGATGAATGAATATTTATTTAGGTTGAAATAGAACCTGTTCATAGTGATCCTGGGCTGGAAACTGTGGAGCCATAAAATAACACCTGAGCTGTGGTCTCTTTTATCCAAGTCCGGATTAATTTGATCTGATATTTAGTTTATTATTTCTTCCTGTTTATTTACATTTGTTAACTCGTTTCTGTCTGATGAACGAACATTTTTACAATTTTCACAGAATCTGCGGCCTGAAATCAACATATAAACAGCTAAAAGTGAAGAAACGTACCTGATGAAGATGCTGACGGTTCGATGATGTCAGCGCTGTGACGCCGCACGAGCTCTCCTCTGATTGGTTAATAAACAGGATGATGATTCTGCTGAATCAACCTGAAATCAGTGAAATGAGCTGAACGGACTCACGTGTTTCTGCAGAATCAGGACCCGATGAACACAAACAGAAAATAACGCGGACCGGGTGGGACCGCAACAAACACTCACCGGGTCCCGGTGCACCTCCTGGATTCTGAGTCTACAGCAGTACTGAGAGTACTGTAGTACTGTGTGTACTGTAGTACTGTGTCTGCCGGATGCTGCTGACGCTCCTGTGCTGCAGTGTCGGCGCAGCCCGGCGGGGGGGCGGTGTCACGTGATGAACCAGTTAAAGAGAACAAACACAAACACTCCGGATGAATGTTTGTTGAATCTAAACAGAATCTAAAGAAACATCAAACAAAAACCACAATTTTCTTCATTTCTTCTTCTTCCTCCTCAGAAATCTGGTAGAGAAAACCGGCAGGTTGATGCCCCCCGTGGTCACAGATGGTACTGCACCATGAATGCGTTCTACCTGCCCGGGTCTCTTGTCTGAAGTGCTGATTCTAACCTGTTCATCTCTGACAGCTAGCACGCTAACATATTCGCCTGATAATGTTAGCTTGTTAGCATTCAACATCTGCGCTTTGTGGTTTAGGGAATTAATTCAAATCATTTGAGTAGTCAGATATAATTTTGAACATACTGGGAGCTAAAATTGGTGCCGATTATTTACCTTTATATTCTGAATGGCTGCCTTGTTTTTTTGTACAGTGCCTCTGATTGGCTTGGACCCTGATATTTTTTTCTAACCCCAACCAATCAGAGGGACAGAGGGCGGGTCTTTTCAGAATATTTGATTATTGGGGTTTTGGAAAATAAAAATGACATTAGCTTGCTAGCTAATATTAGTATAGCCTACCCCCATTATTTATAAGCGTGTTTTAGGATTATTGTGGCAAAAATGAGTAAAATAGTACATTTTCGTTTTTTGTTGTTTGTTTTCAAGGGAGCTAACAGTTTCCCTAGGCTTCCAGTCTTTGTGCTAAGCTAGGCTAAACATGTCTTATCTCTACAGTGGACACACAGAGATGAAACCACGGTCTAAAAATGAATTCGGACAGACTCACAGAAACACATGTCCTCAGTGCGTTAAAGGGTGTGTGGATAAATTTATTGACCTCAGTTCTGTCAGTCAGGTCAAATGTTGAATACAACAGAAGCATCACATATAAAACATGAGGAGCGACAGGAAGAGAAGCTGCAGCTGTAAACAAGAATATGGCGGTAATACTGTAGCTCCCGCGACTCGGAGCGACGGCTCAGATCATGGCGAAGTTTAACCACTGCAGGAAGAGAAGAGAGAAACCAGGTCCTGGTTCTTCAGACTGACTCTGACTGGGTTCACGTGCTCAACAGACTTTGGTTCACTTTGTTCTCACCTGGTTGAAGTTGAGTTCGATGGAGCCGCTGTTTTGAGTGTCGAGCTTCTGAAAGATCCCTGAGGAGGAAGATGAAGCACACATCAGCGTTTCTTATGACTCTGTTGATGCTGTGTCAGCTGGTTAGAACCGTTAAAATGTGACATGAAGAATTATATTTTTATGTTCTAAGGATAAAAACAGTTGAACTCAAATGATTATTTGAAAAGCTTTAAAATATAAAAACATCAGACCATGAATGATTCACTACAGTACCCATGAGCCTCTGTGGCCATTAGGCCAGGCAGAGGTATGATGGGAGGCAGCGAATTCTAAATATCTTCAGTGTTACATTTGACAACAAAACTCATCGGTACCAACAACTGACCCAGAATCAGTAAACTGATTTAGGCTCTGTGATTGGATGGTTCTTTTTGAAATGCATGTTTTGCGAGTTGTAGTTAACCTGCAGTTTCTCAAATTTTAACTCATATGTTATATATTATATATATTTGACCCATTTGCATCTCTGTCAGCAGAAACGCTGAGGACTCACTGAACATCATCTCCAGCCTCATCAGGCAGCCGACAAAGTTGTCAAAGTCGATGGTCATGTCGGGGTCGGAGTATCGAGCCACCAGCAGCTGGTAGATGGCGTTGTTGAGGGTGAAACCTGGAAAAGGAGGAGTGGACTTAGTGTGGAGAACAAACCAGACGATCTTCATCAAGCCTGAAAGTCCTGAGCTCTCATGAGTGACTTTATGATAATTGACCAAACACAAGCTCATCAGCTCACAGAACTAACACAGCTAACAGAGCTAACACAGCTAATATTGCTAAAACTGCTAACACAGCTAATATTGCTAACACAGCTAACAGAGCTAACACAGCTAATATTGTTAACACTGCTAACAGAGCTAACACTGACATAACATACCGTCACCATCAGTTTACTGAATGTGTTGAATGTCCAGATGGCAGCAGAGAGAAAAACACAACAAAACTTGTTAATAAGGTAGAAAAGGAGAAGACGTCACATTAGAGAGAAGAAGAAGAGGAGCAGGAGCAGAAGAAGAAAAGACCCTCAACAGGAAAAAAGTTTTATTTTGAAAGCATGAAGCTTCAGATTTTCCCCTCTGATGTGAATGTTGGAGGAGTTCAGCACAAACATTCATTTCCTCTGGAAGCAGCTGTGACTCAGCTGTGACTCAGCTGGGAATCACCCTGACTCACATTCAGTCAACACAAACATGCGGAACTTGGCTAAATCAAACAGTCAAACTGTAGTCATGTGTGAACACACAGACCTGAAGCCTGAATGTGAGCAAAGACTTAGTTTAATATTGATATTCTTATTTTACAGCACGTTCAGAACAGGAAACGTGATTTTTGTACGAATGAGGACGAATTCTTGATCTGAATAAACATAATGAATCATCATATTCAGTCAGTGTGTTTTCTGCAGAAACGGCAGAAGAAGAAATAAAAACTGACCTGCGTCTTTGAAGGCGACTCTCATCTCCGGAGTGCTCATCGTCCCCGAGTTGTCAGAGTCGTTCTTCTTATAGATCGACTGCAGATGCAGGAGAACAATTGGCTGCTGTTGTAAAACTAGTTGGGTGGATTAACATGTTTGAATTTAAAGGTCAAAGGTCACAAAGTTCTTACCAGATATCTCTGCACCTTCTTCCACAGTGTGGCGAACTCTCCGAGGCCGAGCTTCCCGTTCCCGCTGCCCTGCTCAGGAGTTGAGGTTTTAACGGTTGTACCACAGTGTGGCCACTAGTCAGTGCTGTGTCTCCTCAAAACAGAATTCAACCAACTGAAGTGAATCTGTGAGGACTCAAGTCATTTAACCTCCAGACGTCACCATCACAAACTCGCTCACACACTAACGTGTCAGGGAAATTACTCAAAAACACTTGAATAATTTTTCCCTCGAAATAATTAAAGTGACTTGAAGACGGGAGGATCTTTGTCAGTCGTCAGTCTGCAGCGTAAAGACGCCTCCAACTGCTTTTCATCAAACAGTTTGAACTGAACGCTTCTCTGACATCATCAGCTCAAAGACACGATGAACGTTTCACCTTGAACAACCTGACAAACCAACATGGCCACCAAGTTCACGTTTGTTAGCTCACTAGCTAACGTTAGCGCTAAACTGGCTGTTACAGTTACAGATCTGACCGCAGAGTGTCAGAAGGTTTTAAAGGATACGTCCATCAGGTTGACCATGACCCTGCAGGTCTCCATGCTGAAGCCGTCAGTTTTGATGTCAGTTCCTGTGAAGAAGAGACAGGAAGTCACAGCTGAACAGGTGAGGTGTGTTGAAGCTTCAGTTTTAACTTACGTTTGCCAACGATCTTGTTCATGATGGTCCTGAGCTCCACCGCAGAGATCTCCATGTCCTGAAACACAACCGGAGACACATCACACCTGGACACCTGCAGGTCAGCCTGCACCTGGCTGCCGCCATCACCTCAGATGTGATGATGTCAGGTGGAAAGATGATCATGTGTTCATACATGTTTTCATGACTCCTCAGTTTTAAAACTGCGTTTCTGTTTCAGTGAGAAGAGAAAAGAAAACTTACGTCTCCGGCGAGTTTTGAGAAAAGGCCTCTGAATCCTGCGTCCACCTCCTCATCAGACACAGACTCCTGCACACAAACGCCACCACACGCTCACTACTCCATTACACAGTGACACTAGAACAACCTGCAGCGAGACCAGTCTTTATACTGTGCATGTTTTTAATGATGTTTTATATGCACCTAAGGATTATTTCCACCGTCAATTTCCTCTTAATTATCTTTTAATAATGTTTTTTATGTTATTTATCCTTTACAACATTTAAAAGTTTCAGTTCAACAAGACTTCAATGTTTTTCTAAAAAATAGAACCTGACACCATCTGAGACCAAAAAGTCAAAATGAGTTGAATCTTAAAAGCAACTGAAAACTGAGTTGAGAACTTTGAATATGACTGATTTTTGACACAGCTCATTTCAAGTGTTGTCATTTTTCATAAACTTGATTTGAAGAATTCTTGAAGATTCAGGGCCTCAATGCTTCTATTGGATGAACAGTTTTCACCCGACAGTAAAACTGAAGAACTGTTGCTGATCCTGCCTCCAAAGTTTAAAAGACAAGGATTGTGTTAATGGTTGTATTCTTAATTTGTTGATTCACTGTTATAAACTTTTGCAGGTTGTTTGATTTTCAGACATGAAACCTTCATATTATTTTTGCAATACTTAAATCTTGCAGTATTTATTGTCACATGAGACCTTCAGTGTAGGTTTGATGACGGGTCAGTGAACTACACACACACTCTTAGAACTGGAGTTACATCCAGGTCACTTACACTTTGTCTTGTTTCATAAAATGAGACGACTGTGTTACGGTTGTTGAGAGAAGATAACGGAGTCTTTCTTTAACCTGCTTCATCTTCACTCTCAACAATCATCAACAATCCACATCGGAAACTGACCTATCACAGTCCGTGTTGTTTCCTTGCGACCTGCATGACATCACATTAACATACAACTATCAGTCAGGCCTTACTTACATCCTCGAGTTCAGCGTTGACAGGGTCGTCACAGGGTCTGACAGGACAGAGTAACACAATGTTAGAAAACCCCGGAGACATTTATCACATTTTCAGATTAACTACACAAACACACACACACACAGTCACTTTTGTGGAATTTACATAGACTTACATTCATTTCCTGGAGACTAACCTAAAGGACCACGTGACCTTAACCTAACCCAACCCTTAACTGTTGACCTAAAAGTCACAGTTCTCCAAATTGAGGACGCAACTTTTTGTCCAATTGCACCGCTGTCCTGAATCAACTGGTCTTGAGTGTAGTGTATATCTTCAATTTGGACATAAGTGAACCCACAAACACACACACAGGATGATTAGTGCTTCCTGTTTGTGCAGCCCACCAAAAATCACTGACCCTCTCTCTGTCTTCAGCACTTCCTCATAGTGAACAGTAACAGTAAGCCTTGACTCCAGGTCTCAAAGCCTCCATTCACAAACATTTGCGCAGCCACAGAATCACAGATGGGCTTTTGTACAGACTGTCGACCTGAGCAGGGGCCGAGACCAAAAATCTGTCTGACTATTGGACTGAAAACCAAGTGTGAGCAGAAAGACCTCCAGCTCTGGCTGAAGAGGACAAGGCTGCGCTCCCTCACAAGACAGACCAGCAGCACCAGTTTCAGGGTCTTACTGGGTCTCGGTCTGCTTCTCAGAGAACACTCGGATGCAGAAGTCTCCGTTGAGGTGCGGTTCAAAGGTGGACGGGACGATCAGGTACTCTCCGGGCGGCAGTTTGAAGCGAGTGGAGACCTCACGCAGGTTGATGAAGGTTTCGGATCTCGCTGTCTGAGCGTGGCTTAGGAAGAAGTTCTTATCCAGATGGACCTCCCTCTGTCCCTGGAACTGGAGGAAGAATCAGCCAGTCAACAACTCATGTTTCACCAGCTGGGCCGGCGCGGCAGCCAATAAGCATCATCTTTGTATCTCTGTCATGAACGAACATGGCCAATTACAGATATGTCAGATTGACCAGAGAAAGAAGTGACGGAAAGTCGGCGAATTGTTTTTACATGTTTCAGGTGGTTAAACAAGAATGTGTTTCTGTCCCTGCTGATCATTCTTCAAAAATTCTTCTGAACTAAAATAAGCTCTTAAATCTTGTCTGAGCAAATTTTTCACCTTGTCCTGAAATGACCTGAATGTAACAGCTGCACTGTAAAATGCACAGTCGACAAACAGCAGACGTGTTTACTTCTGTCCATCACTTCTAGTGCAGTGTCACATCCCACCAACATGGTTTTTCAATCAAAGTCGTCGACATTATCATATCACCAAGATGAGTGTTTTTCAGCCTTTGACCTGAAGATGTTGTCAGGGGCCCAGAGCTCACCTGTTCTGGAACCTAAAGCAAAACAGAAGACAAGGAAAAGGTTTGTTTGGAAAGTGGATGCATCTGTAATTCAGTGTGAAGTAGATCCTTTACTTCTTGATCTGTTCTTAGACCCAAAGCAAATGTCTTCAGTTCTTACCTCATAGATGGCAAATCCAACAGTGTGCATGTCCTCTCCTTGTTTCCGGAGCTTCCTGCGGTTCTTCTGGATCAAACCAACCACAAAGCTGCAGCCCACTTCTCCATCATCTGGGTCATCGTCTTCCTCCTCCAGCTTGATCACAAACTGGGGATTCATCCAGAATGTGTCTGCAGGGAAAACAGCTTCCAGTTACATCAGGAACATCTCAGAGCAGGAAGCTCCTCCAGCTCCATCACACATCCCAAGGTCTGTTCCAAACATGCCACAGGAACAGACTAACAGACCTTTACAGGGGAACAAAAACCCCTCCTCATCTTCATGTTAGGTCTGATCAGATGGAATCAGTGCATCGCTGCAAGGCCACCTTCAACCGGGATGTTCAACACAACTTTAACTTCAAAGACAGAGTTTGCGCCTGTTGTCCCTCATTCACTGCAGCTCCAGCTTATGGCAGTAACAGGAGTTCCAGTGCTTACAGGGGTGGTTCCTGCAGCCTCCAGCGGTGGATCCTCTCCTCCAGGTGCCATCAAACTTGCTGACACTCCAATGTTTGACAGAGTCATCCTCTATGGTGTCAGGGGTCAGAGTGCACACCTCAATACGAGAGTAGTGACGACAGAAGTCATTGAAGGACATCCTGCAGAGACAGACAGGGGAAGAGGTCTCACTCTGCAGCTACTCACACCAGCATCCCGACCACCTCCATCTGCCACTGCCAGGACTGTGATGTCTGGCCTGATGCATTTGTTTGGCATGTATCCACAGGAATGTGTAATATATCAGACTCTCTACCTACCAGAACTCTCCGTCCTCTGCGTTGGCATGTGGACAGTCTCCCTGCACTTGGTTCCACTCAGACGATCTGGAAGAACAGAATAATCATAACAATAACACATTTAGAACAGAACTGACTTCATGCAGCACTTTACAAGTCCTCTTGAATGAGGAGACCTTCAGAGAATGGAACAGGGAGGAGGGGAACCTGGTTCAGAGTCTTCAGCAGGACATCAGACTCATCGTAGCGAACCAGTTTATATTTTTGACAGGTGATGAAAACAGTTGTTAATTCGACTACTTCCTCATACTCTGCGACTGCACAGCCACACTACAGACTGACACCAGTGACCCGCTGTGGCTGTTCACCGACACACTGAAGTCCCACTTTCACCAGCACATGGAGCTGTGGAGTAGAGTCATATTGTGTTGTGGTTGGTGTGGTTACCCGTCACTCCAGGCTCCAGTCCACTCCACCTGACCCCAGGGATTCCTCACCCTCACCAGCTTCTCCTGCCGACCCCGGAAATTCACCTGAAAACAAAACACCGACATTTCATTCATTCTCCTCCTGTTTTCAGATCATCTTGCTCTTATCTCGTCTCATTTCATTTTCCAGAAGTGACATCACCTCCACAGCACCAGTCAGCGAGTAGGCGTGACCTTTCACCAGCTTCTGACGGGTGACGGCCTCCGAGTCTGCGGCACTGGTGATCTGCACCAAAGCAACAACAGAGACAGTTCAGAGATTCACCTTTTATAAAGTTCATATTTTTACATGAATCTCGGTTGTTCTCTTTTTGATTTCCATCAATCTATTTATGTTCAAATGGTTTTCCAGCTTTTATCAGCTCAGGAGATATTTGTTTTAGTTTTCCTCCATCTTCATTCAGTTGTTTTCATTCAGCTCCTCTCAGTGAAGAAGAGAGACTTTAAAGCTGAACTGCGTGAAACTGAGATTTAATTTCTCTTTTAGTTCAGTTTTCTTTCTGTTCCGGTCTCTAGCTACAAGAGCTAGAGGGATCTAGATTTCAAGAGTCAAACATAAACAGATGAACTATTGGGTGAATTTATATTAAGGAAACTGTAGCTGGGCTTGTTTCAGCTGATCTAAATGTTTCTGTGCAGAGAATGTGTTAGTGAACTTAATGAAGATCTGTGCTTTCCCTTCCAGACTTACATCGATGGAGCAGCCCAGCAGCGCTCCTGCCTCCAGGGCCTTCTTGATGATCTGGAACAGGTTGGATGGGGGTCTTTGGAGGTCATAGTTCTCAGCAATCCCTCCGGTGAAATCTTCAAAGCCCTCAGTGGTGGAACCACCAGACAACGCTTCATAGCAGCCGTTGACTCTGCAGAGCAGCAGACTGAATGTTAAAAAGTAACTTCACCAGGACAACAAACCCGTTTGTGCTGCCATCTAGTGGTTGATGCATGTTCTGACTACTCTCTGGGCAGCACAGAACTTTGTAATGTACTACAGTATAGTTACATCACACCTGGATGAGTTATGTGTATAAATGACCTTCAATGAGGCTGAATAACTGCTGACTACATACATATGCAGATGATACAGCTCTATCATGTGAGGAATGTCAGCAGGCGCTAATGGAGGATGTGGACGGACTTTGAACTTTGCAGTGTTGGTGTGTTAAGTGTATGTGCAGTCTGTGTTTGTTGGCCACAAAAAGACATTGTGTGCTCGGTACCTGATGGAAATCCAAACCCTTTCGTTTAATGTGTCGTGGCAGTTTCTACTTGAAGTTGAAGTCAGTCTTATTGGTCAAGAAACACCAGCAGTTTTATCAGGTTTGTCAAACTTATTTGGAAGAGAAATCAAAGGCGAACAGTAAAATTATCACCCAAACTCTTGTTTGTTTCTCACTCCATCAGATTTAGGTGACTTTCCCCAATCTCAGCTTTTAACTCTGTGACTGCAGAGCTCTCATTGCTGGTAGACATGATGGACAAACCTTCAAAATATTACACACAAAAAGTCTTGGCCAGTTTGTGAACAGTCAGTTGTCAGGATGGTCTTACTTGGCGTAGGCCTTCTCCAGCAGAGCGCTCCAGAACTCCCTCCCCTCCGCCGAGTGGACAAACAACAGCTCTCCATCTTTGACCGGCAGACGGTCGTCAATCACAACGTCCACCCACTCACCAAACTGCCAGAACTGCAGGGCAGAGAGAGGAGGAAATAATCTGATACACAATGCGGACATTTACTGAAAGTCTCCCCTAATCATCTGAATTCTTCTTCCTGTCCTTATCTTTGAAAAAGTTTCAGTTGGTACTTTATTCTTTTTATCTACTAATCTTCTACGTGTCAGTCTATAGTGGAGTTCCACAGGGTTCAGTGTTGGCTCCCAGATTATTTTATCGTGATTCCACTTTCACATGCACCAAACTGAAACTGAAACTATTGTTCATATCTGTAGGTTACCTTTAATAGACCTGACACTGACTTAGCGTTAGGATTCAGTGTAGTTATAAATATCACGTTTCTGTTACCTGGAAGTGAAATATGCCAGCATAGTCGTCACCAAAGCCCTGGTCGGAGGGAACGACTCTGGCCATCACATACTCGTTCAGCGTCAGTGAGGCGATGGCCGCCAACAGCCAGCAGTCACCTGGACAGACAGGAAAGCACTAGAAGTGACTCACTACTGTCCCCTACAGGGTGCAGATCGATCCGTGAAAGGAGTCACTCATTAGAGTCTGAACTTCTGCAGCTTTTCAGCCTATTTTTGTCCCAGTGTCCTTCCCTTGTGTTTCTGCAGTGCCCCCTGCTGATCTCTGTGTTTGTGAGTCCTGAGTCCTGGATCTGTTCACCTACACACCTGCCATCCATCAACTCATCATCAGCCACCTGCTAATCCTCCAGCCATCATCTCCTCTCCACCTCAGCTCCATCCGTTGGCATTTCAGAACAAATGTGGTTCCTTCCTCTCGGTGTCTGTCCACCGAACCACCACTGTTACCACTTGCAGTTCCTAGTTTTGGTTTCCTGTCTGGGTCAGTCTCAGTGTTTCCTGCAGCTGCTGTTTCCAGCAAACAGCTCTGAACCAGCTGTAAACGTTTCTACATGTCACTAAAGACCAACTAAACAAGCTGCAATAAAAGTAAAAGTTAAATTTGTTAAAATCTAATGAACACCTGTGTGACATCACCTTTTCTGAACTGAAGCTCCTCCCGCTTCAAAACTGACGGAAAAGTGCTCAGAATAACAGATGAAATGAAATCTGTCGCGCTGCCTTTTCACGATCCCGCAAATGAATATGTTTGATTGATGAAAGATGATCCAAATGTCTTTAATCAGTAATGTCAGCTAATGTCCTCAGCTGCAGGACAAAGTCAGGAGAGACGAGCGGACTGTCTGATCAGGACATGTGAGGCCAGAAAAGCCAAATATAGAATAGCGCCACCCTGAGCTCGTGAACAGGAGAAGTCTGAGAACAACATTAAAGAGTTTTCGGAGAAGAAACTAACCCTGCTGAGTGTTTTGGGGAAATGTTTTCTGGAGTTGATGTGGTTTTGTTTGTGTTGAAACAACAGAGGATTCATATCACGGGACGAAGAAACAGCCTGCAGACGACTCTGGACTGACCACAAGTATTCACTGCAGACTTCACACAGCTCTGTCCTGATGTTTGTGGGAGGTCTCACTCTGAAGCAAATTCCTCGAGTGAGCAGCTTTAATGCTGATGGACAAAGTGGAAGTAGAGGAAACTTTGGGAGAATCTGTTGTTTCTAGTTTGAAGAAACCGTTTTTACATGTGGAAACGAATCTTTGCTGTTAACTAACACTGTTACACAACGACAGAGTCAGAGATCTGCTGCTGTGGTTTAATGAAGGCACGATATGCTGGTGAGTCATCAGTGTGTGTGTGTGTGGGGCAGGGTGTGTCCTCATTGGTTGACGGCACATATCTTCGCCCTCTCTCTCTCTCTGATGTTTGGCTCTATGTCTCTCGCCCTCTAACAATAGCTGGCAGGCTTCTTCCTGTCCTGCTCCTTCCTGCTCAGCCAATCAGGGCTCAGCGTGGCAGCGCCCTCTAATTACAGCAGGATCCTGCTTCTCAGCTGGTTCACATTAATTTCTCTGGTTAGAAAATGTTGAGCGGTGAACGTGGTTCGTTCTTTTCTGTGTTCTGTTTTTAAAGATCCATGTTTTAAAACACAGAAAAAGAAACTCTGCTATGAATTCTTTATTTTTTTCTGATCTGGTTTCTAAACAATTACATGAATATAAATTCCTAAAAATATAAATTCACCTCCTCCTTGTCCTTCATGTAAAAACTCTCTCACTCTGTAAATACTGTTCATGTCTAAAGTTGAAATGTCTCCTCATTATATGAAAAAGTCTCAGTTTGATTCCACATCACACTCAGTTTCACTGGACCCTGATTGGCTCCAGACTGGCTGTGATGTCATAAATCCTGCAGGTACATCTGCAGGTGTTCACGTGAGATTTTCTTTGAGCTCAGAGAAACTTTCCTCCTTCAACAGGTGAATGAAGCTCAAACATCACAGCGAAGCAGGAAGAAGCAAAACACAGGTCAACTTTAGTGGTTCATCAGAATCAATCAATATATTGATGCATTTAAAAACAAAAACCAGTGAAGAGACTCAAACTTGACTCAGATTTCTTCACTTTGAGAATCTAACATCTGCTGAACAGCGACCTCTGTGGCCACAAGTGGTGACTTCAGAAGAAACAATAACAGGCTGAATGAAACATAAAAACAGGGTCAGGTCTACACTAAGACAGCTGTTTCCAGTCTTTATGCTAAGCTAAGCTAGCTGCTTCCACCTGTTTCCAGTCTTTATGCTAAGCTAAACTAGCTGCTTCCACCTTTTTCCAGTCTTTATGCTAAGCAAAGCTAGCTGTTTCAGAACATCTGAGTTTCAGAAGAAGATTCCACTAAATGTTGAACAGTGACTAAATGAAAGTTTTCAGATTTTCAGAATCACTTCTTAAATCAAGCTGATACAAAAAGTCTCTGTGGGTTTTCCAGAATTCATAGAACCATATAGTTACATTCATTACTCTCTTGGTCACACTTATGTCTCCGCTGATTAAAACTGAGACTCACATACTCACAAACTCATTTGAATTTTTCTCCAAACTCAGAAATGAAAAGATGCAGAAAAACTGAACATTTCATTGTTCAGTCTCTCAATGGAAAATTAATACATAACACATTGATGGATTTGTGAAATGCTATGATGATGATATAAAAATGGATGTAGAGACACTTCAAGAGGACGACTTGTTTCAGATAATGAGGAGACATTAAAGTGTCCGACAGCTCTGTGAGCTCAGGGTACTGACTGTCTACCAGTCTGCACTGACTCTGATGTGTTCAGGGACAGTTAGGAAAACTCACCCAGAGCTCCCTGGCAGATGTCGGTCCTGGTGGCTCCGCCCATGATGAACTCCGGATTAGAGACCAGCTCCTGATGGACGAGAGATCAGAGACTGAGAAACGGACTCATTCACACACAGATCAGGTCCAGAGGTTTGTTCGGTTTTTCACTAAGAAAGGATTCAATTTCTTCGTCCGTTTCGTCTCTTTTTGTTCATTTTGCATCTTGTCGACTGCAGCGGAACTTTATTTTCTGAACTAATTATCGAAGGAAACCAAACCGCAGATGCAGCCAAGTCTGACTGTTGCACTGATGGAATCAACTGCTGAACTCAACATCCTGCTTTCAACGGAGATCTTTCCAAAACAAAACGGTAAACTGTCATTTGAACAGAGGCCCCGGCCTTTGGGCCCTCGGGGGCCTCGGGGCCTGAGCCGGGTCCAGTCCAGATCGTCCATTCTTCAGATCGTCTAAAGTTAGTCTTAGTTGTTAGGAGACTTTTACTGGAGTTTATTTTGTAAAAAAAAAACCCTGTTTTCCTCTTTAAATATTTCCATAAATTCCTGAAATACCTGAGAACTGAAACAGTCGAGCTGCTCAGTTTTCATGTGTGTAACAGACTAAACAGATTCAAATGAGGTCAAACTGTAACTACAAGTATTCAGTTCAATATTATCATCCCTCTCATGCCTGAGTCATAAAACACCTATTTTTCATTTTATCTGATCCCGGATCACTTCAACACTTTCACTGTAGGACTGTACATGTTCATAGTTACTGACTGCTTTTATTCTGCCTCATGTACAAAGTTCTTTCCTCAGTGGACTTATTCAAACATGTTGAGGTGGAGTCGTCACTCCCTCCTCTTCCTTGTCATCTTCTGCTCTCCACTTCCTGCTTCAGAGTGACACATCTGCACGAGGACGCTCGGCTCAGAGGGCCGACCCTAAAACCCTCTGCTCTCACTGAGCCGCTGTGAGACCGTCACTGAAATACTTCACATATTTCACATGTCGTGTGGTCGACATGTTTGTTCCTGTTCCAAAGTTAAATCACTGGAACTGATGACAGAAAGCACAGAATCATGCTGAAATCCACCAGGACATGAACAGGAATTCAGGAGAAACGTGTTTGAGTAAAAAACACCGTCCCATTATTTCTGACTCGTCCTGAAAAAGCTCAGAGTCAAGAGGAGCACGGAAAATTCCACCTTAACTCTGAGGGATGAGGCCTCTGCCCACACACGTTTTCTGGGAGGGGACAGAGCGTGTGAGCTCACGGGGAGATTCAGACATGAGGTTATTAGTTGTTACACTGATAATGACAATAATGATGCTACGAATCACTGCTGTTACACAGTAATGATCCGACAGTGAAGCTGGTCCAGCTGAACCAGGAGGGGCCGAAAACAGAGCCCAGTAACGGTGCAGAAGAAGATGGTGTGTGTGTGTGTGTGTGTGTGTGTGTGTGTGTGTGTGTGTGTGTGTCCTCCGCCCATGTGTGACTTACACCAGGAAGCAGCAGTGTTTCTGAGTGACTCATCTCACTGGCACGTCTGATCCCTGTTCCAACAGTTTGAACTCTGAGCAAATTAAAGTAAAGCTTCATCTTCATCAGAACAACATAGAATAAACTACTAATCATTGAGTGATGACCAGCGCGTCTGTGCTGCCGCCGCCTGCAGCTGTGAGAGTGGTCATATGATTTGACTGAGCTGCAGACAGCACCATCAGATCCCTGCAGACGGTTGGCTGTCAGTCAAACACTGGATCACACTGATCCAACATCAAACTGAGTCTGATTCCTGCTGTTTTTATATTCTCGTGACGATAAAACAGACTTTCTGTCATATTTGTATTATCTATTACTGTTTGCTCACTTTGTGTCTAAAACATTTCCCATTTACTGTCAATACATCACATCACATCAACAAGTCATGTAAACTTTTTACTGTCAAACTGCTGATTGTGCTGCTGCCATGTCAGCGTCCACACTGAGGGACCAATAAAGGTTTGTCTCATCTTAACATGAAGATTTCACACACTTTTAAAAGAGCTTCTTTCTTCAAATATTCTGCTTTGTTATTGATTTGTCTGTTGTTTCTTTATCCAAAACTCCTCTGTTCGTTTTATGTTTGTTATAGATGAGAAGTTTCTATAATAAATTTGATCTTAATTTAAAAAAAAAAAAAAAAACTTGATGTTTCCACCCATTTAAAGTCTGAAATTTTCAGGAGAGAACTTCATCACAACTTTATCACAACCTCATCACAACTTTATCACAACCTCATCACAACTTTATCACAACCTCATAACAACCTCATCACAACTTCATCACAACTTTATCACAACCTCATCACAACTTCATAACAACCTCATCACAACTTTATCACAACCTCATAACAACCTCATCACAACTTCATCACAACCTCATCACAACTTTATCACAACTTCATCACAACTTCATAACAACCTCATCACAACTTTATCACAACTTCATAACAACCTCATCACAACTTTATCACAACTTCATAACAACCTCATCACAACTTTATCACAACCTCATAACAACCTCATCACAACTTCATAACAACCTCATCACAACTTTATCACAACTTCATCACAACTTCATAACAACCTCATCACAACTTTATCACAACTTCATAACAACCTCATCACAACTTTATCACAACTCAACCTCAGCTTTAACTTAAACAGACTTCCTCTGTTCTGGTGTTTTTCTTCAGCAGCTCAGTCAACAAACAAACAACCCCCCGGACCCCGCCCTCCACCCCCACCCACAGACCCAGACCCAGCTCCGGGTCCCGGTCCCGGTCCCGGTTCTCACCGTCGGCCTCTTCCAGCTCACCCCCCGGACCTTGTGGGAGCCGCGGCCCAGCTCGTTAAAGCCCAGAGACTCGGGCGCTGCGGGGAAGGTCGGGTCGCAGAAGAGCTGCCCGGAGGAGCGACTCTGAGCCCGCAGGGCCGCGAAGTCCTGGTTCAGGAACCGGACCGCGTTGGAGTTGGAGCCGAAGCCCGCGGCCAGAGCCCGCTTCTTGGCCAGAGAGGAGGCCACGCCCGACATGATGGAGCCGAAGAGGAGCGACGAGACCCGGACACGAGAGAGACGAAGACCCGCTGCTGCTGCTGGACCAGGTTTCCTCCCAGACCTCCAGAGACCGGAGACCAGAGACCAGAGACTGGAGACCAGACCTCCGCCCAGCAGGGGAGGAGCCTCTGAGGAGGAAACATAAGAAACTGTCCACAAATCTGTGGACACTCCGGCCTACAGCCTGACGACACGCCGTCCACAAACTTTAGGCCAGAAGACAACGAAGCTTACGCCTGAAATCAGAAGTGAACAACGCTTCAGTTTACAACCAGAAACAAATGAGACAGGAGATTTCAGACCAACATCCAGCTTCATATTAGCTGAACACACAACACAGACTCCAGCAGAATGTGAGAAGACCTGTATAAAAAAGGTCCAAAAACTCATCAGCCTGAAGTTTCAACAGCCTGACTTCAAAAAGTGTGGATGAAGTGAAGAAGCAGAGAGTGATTCAAACATCTCAAGTCTCTTCAGAAAATTCTTATAGAACACATGAAACGTATTAAGAGCAATATTAAAAATGAACAATATAACAAGATGGAAAAAGTATCATGCATGAGAATATGAATATGAGAAATAACCAGGATAGAAGAATTAAACAGGAAATATTGAATATGACATATTACACTTGAATTTATTGCACAGCAGGTGGCATGTGGAGTCGGTACAGCCATGAAGAAGAGTGTTGCTCAGACGTGGTGGAGTGTGGTCAGTGCTGGTCGCACAGACAGCTGCAGGAAGGAAAGACCTTCCGCATCACGGCGGGGTCAAAGCTTCGATGGGCCTAGTGGTTTGTGAAGCCGATTTTTGACCCCGGACCCATCTGCTGCTTGTCCCAGTCAGCGCCACTGTGTCCTGCAGGGGGTGGAGCCATTCTCCAACATGGATGATAGCTGAGCCTTCATCCTCTCTCCCTCCACCTCCACTGGGTCCAGGATCAGGATCTGATGGACTCACCAGGTGTCCTGCTGACCTGAGACCTACCCACCAGGCTGTGTGACCCTGAGCAGCGTCTGAAGGCTCAGCAGGACGGCTGCAGGGCGGACAGCAGGGGGAGACAGAGGGCCGATGGACATCTGGTTTGACCTTTGTCCCTCAAGTTGTCTTTACTGTTTTGTCCAAATGTTCATGTGAAGCAGGTCCAATCTCTGGACTCTCTGGACTCTGGAGCTCCACAGTTGATCCAGTTCCATTCAGCTGTCATTCGAGTCAAAGTGTACTTTTAACCAGGTCAGGCGTGAGAGCCCCCAGGACTCTGTTGAAGTCATGTGACACCCAGAGAGCCAGAAAACATTTAGCCGCAGCTGAGACAGTTTGACTTGAGTCTGTGTTCAGGTGTGTCTCAGGTGTTGGTGCTGAGTGTAAACACCTCACTCAGTTCATCAGAGTGTTTGCTCTGAATTATTCAGAGTCAACTGATATCACACTGCTCCCTTACCTGGACCAGAGCTCCGCCCCCTCACACCTGTATACCTGAGCCGCACACACTCATCCACACACACCTACAGCAACCACACAGCCGACCTACAGATCACACTTCACAGGTCAGACACACTCTGAGCAGCAGCTGCAGACTTCACACGGCTCGGCAGGTTCTCTGTTGGTTCTCCGTTGGTTCTCTGTTGGTTCTTGGTAGGTTCTCTGCTAGTTCTCGGCAGGTTCTCAGCAGGTTCTCCGTTGGTTCTCTGTTGGTTCTCGGCAGGTTCTCCGTTGGTTCTCGGCAGGTTCTCCATAGGTTTTACATTGACTCTCTCTCAGCAGACCGTCAGGATGGCGAACATGGCAGCAGAACTGGCCAGGAGGAAGGCCCGGGAGGAGGAGAGCGCCGGCAGCTGCTTCAAGGCCGCCCCCTTCAACCAGCAGGAGTTTGAGCAGCTGCGGAGCGAGTGTCTGCAGAGCGGCTCGCTGTTCTGCGACCCCACCTTCCCCGCAGGATGGGACTCTCTGGGATACAACCAGCTGGGACGCTACTCCTCCAAAACCATCGGGGTGGAGTGGAAACGACCCTCGGTGAGCTGAGACACTGACTGCCACTGTTTTCAACCTGATTAGTTTATTGAATAATCATAAAGTCAGAAAAAGTAGAAACGTTCCTCCCGTATTTGTTTTGTAATTGAGGAGTATTGTGCTTGTTGTGTGATCAACTATTTAATGAAACACCATTTATGTGTCACAGAGGAAACTTCAAACGTCTGTTAGTCGTTTAGTTCTTTAGGTGTTTATTGTGTTTGTTCTTGACTTAATTTGATTCTCAGCAACTGAAAAACAATTCAGTTTCATAGAAGAATGATATCTGAGCTCAGTTTGTTCCAGCTCTTTGATGGAAACACTGAGACTGAACCGGACAGGAAATGTGTCACAAAACCAAACCTGGGAGCTAAAAGAGGCCAAAGTCAAGTCCAGCGCATGTTATTAAAGGTACAGTCCCCCTTCAGGGTCTTTACAGTTGGTACAGGAGACGACAACTTCTGTCTCAGCCTCGATTCAGTGGAAGAAAAAAACCTTTCACAAGAAGAAAAAGCAGGAGAAAGGGGACCATCATGTGGACAGAATGAGGATCAGGACACGGTTCGAAAACACAGGAAGAGAGAACGTAGATAAAAGATGAAAGCAAGTCAAGAAGCAGAAAGAGCAGGAAAACCCTGTTCTTATGAAGCAAAGTTTGGTCCTGATGCACCTGCAGCCAGGGCTCTGCCCCGCACACCTCAGGGGCCTGGAGTCCAGGTCCTGGGCCTGGAGTCCAGGTATTAACAGGAAGAGCCACATCCAGCAGCCAGCGTCTCTGACGTTCACTGATGGACACTTGATATCCGGTTTGTTCCATCTGGACACAAACAGACGGGAACATAGCACAGGTGGAGGTTGTAGGAGCAGTTGTGTTGGAACTATTTCTTGTCAAACAACAGCGTATCCCTCCACCCGGTAGCTCTGTGACCAGCTCCATCCGCCCTTTGTCAATTGAAGGATATGAAAGCTGAAGGTGCCTCCTGTGGATCAAACAGAGTCTGACTCAGTTGGTGTTAATGATTAACCAGACGCTGCTGCTCCACCTGCACAGGCTGTCCACCACCTTTCAATCCACTCATCCACCAGCATCATTAGTCATCAGACAGAAGCACGTCGTGCAGTCGCCTGGTTAAAGCTCAGATGAACAGAAGCTGGTTGTTTGGGCTGAATAGAAATTAGAACCAAACCATCTTTTCTCACTTCCCCTTGTTTATTTCTATCAATCTTTTCTACAGGAAAAATCATCTAATGAGAGAACGTAGAGCAGTCACAGGGACAGTTTTCTCCTTTGAAGTACTTTGTCCTGATTGGTTCCGTCTAATTCACTTGACTTCCAGTGAAGAAAAATTTGATGATGATGATGATGACATCATTAATGACCTGCTGTCTCGTCCTATCAGGAGCTGTGTTCTGATCCTCAGTTCATTGCAGACGGAGCAAATAGAACAGACATCTGTCAGGGAGCACTGGGTGAGAGCGCACACACACACACACACACACACACACACACAGAGCTTTGTGAAGCCCACAGGTGTGACCATGTGACCTGGTGTGTGTCTGTCAGGTGACTGCTGGCTGCTGGCTGCCATCGCCTCTCTGACTCTGGACCCTCAGATCCTGAACAGAGTGGTTCCTCCTGGACAGAGCTTCAGCTCGCAGTACGCCGGCATCTTCCACTTCCAGGTGGCTCGCTGTCACACGCCCGTCACAGAGTCACAGTGTTTGATCCTATCAGAGTTAGGCGAATCAGTTCCTTCTGGAGCTTTCAGCCACGTGTGGCGGCCTTCATCAGTGGATCTCTATCTCTGATGGAGACCATGAGATGTAGCTGAAACACTCACAACAAACCACGGACGAGGACTTTGAGTTTGTCAAACTGTTTTAACCAGTTTCATTAAAAATACTAATGAAGCTAAAAAAAAGTTCATTATTGTGAAAATCTGCTGACTGGACTCGTGTTTCACACCATGTGAACAACATGTGTGTTTCATGATCTGCACTGAACAAACACGTGTTGTGTTTACATTGTAGTTCGGTGTATTTTATTCACTCTGAAACATCTGGTGCCAGCCTCCACAGGAAGTGACATCATGTCTGTTTGCACCTGCAGCTGTGGCAGTATGGCCAGTGGGTGGACGTGGTGGTGGACGACCGGCTGCCGACCAGAGACGGGAAGCTGCTGTTCGTTCACTCGGCTGAAGGCGGAGAGTTCTGGAGCGCGCTGCTGGAGAAAGCCTACGCCAAGTGAGGACTCATCACATCCAACACTTCACCTTCTTCCAGCACGCACTCTTCTTGCTTCCACTTCATCTGACTCTTCCATTCCTGCACTTTCACTTCAGCTCCTTTCATGTGATTGTCCTTCAGCAGCTTCTTCTGTGGACGTGACGGAAATGAAGTGAATGTTTACCTTCTCACTGACTCTGTGATTTAAACTGTTTGTTGTGACTGAAAACTGCCTCAGACTTCGACGTCACAGAACCTGCAGGAGCCTGTGTGTCTGTGTGTGTGTGTGTGTGTCTGTCTGTGTTTGTCTGTGTGTGTGTCCGTCTGTGTTTGTCTGTGTGTGTCTGTGTGTGTGTGTGTGTGTGTGTGTGTGTGTCTGTATGTGTGTGTGTGTGTGTGTGTGTGTCCGTCTGTGTTTGTCTGCATGTGTGTGTGTGTGTGTGTGTGTGTCCGTCTGTGTTTTTCTGCATGTGTGTGTGTGTGTTTGTGTGTGTGTGTGTGTGTCTGTGTGTGTGTGTGTGTGTCTGTGTGTGTGTGTCCGTCTGTGTTTGTCTGCGTGTGTGTGTGTCTGTTTGTGTTTGTCTGTGTGTGTGTGTGTGTGTGTGTGTGTGTGTGTGTGTCTGTTTGTGTTTGTCTGTGTGTGTATGTGTGTGTGTGTGTCCGTCTGTGTTTGTCTGCGTGTGTGTCTGTGTGTGTGTATCTGTGTGTGTCTGTGTGTGTGTGTGTGTCCGTCTGTGTTTGTCTGCGTGTGTGTCTGTGTGTGTGTATCTGTGTTTGTCTGCATGTGTGTGTGTGTGTGTGTTTGTGTGTGTGTGTGTCTGCATGTGTGTGTGTATGTGTGTGTCTCTGTGTGTGTGTGTGTGTGTGTGTGTGTGTGTGTGTGTGTGTGTGTGTGTCTGTTTGTGTTTGTCTGTGTGTCTTAGGGTAAAGGTTCGGGTTAGGGGCTAGGGAATGCATTATGTCAATGGAGTGTCCCCATATGTATAGCAAGACAAATGTGTGTGTGTGTGTGGAGGTGGTTTCTCTTCTGTAAACACTCGACCTGCCTGGAAAACAAACATGGTGTTCCCTCGTTCTGCCTCCACAGTTCAGTTCAACGTTCAGCTCTCAGTTCAGCTTCAGTTTTGTTACACTTTAAATGGCAGTTTGTCGTGTGTTCCACTGCAGCTCTTTTCTCTGACAGCTCCTTTGATCGCTGCGACTCGCCAAGTGGTTTGATGTGCTGCGTCTGCTCCCGCAGGGTGAACAGCTCGTACGAGGCTCTGAGCGGAGGCTCGAGTATCGAGGGCTTTGAGGATTTCACCGGAGGAATCTCAGAGAGTTATGACCTGAAGGAGGCGCCGCCCTTCCTGTTCAACATCGTGAGGAAGGCCCTGAAGCTCGGCTCGCTGCTCGGCTGCTCCATCGACGTAAAGAAAAAAACTCAAGCACAAACATATTTAAAAACTCGACTGCCTTCTGATTGGCTGTCAACATTACTGAAAAACTATCAACGAGCGTCCACAAACAAAGTGTCTCACTTTGACGCGTTCATATGAAACATCTCCCTGAACGCATCACATTCAGATTAGACAAACCAGGACCCAAACACAGCAGAGTTTAATGTAAGAGTTGACTAATTATGAGCTCATTATCTTATTGAACTGATAAAGAAATATTTGAGCTCTTTCTCTTCTGTCAGAAAAATGCTGTCAGTGCTCTCAGTGCTAACACTGAGCTTTGCCTGGTAGCTTCTCATTAACAGTAGTTCCTTGATATCCCCTCATGTCTCTCAGATTTCCAGCTCGTATGAGACGGAGGCCATCACTGCTCAGAAGCTGGTCAAAGGTCACGCCTACTCCGTCACCGCAGCGCAGCAGGTGAGGCATTCTGGGAAATGACTGGAAGCTCCAAAATGAGTCCACTTTGTCTTGTTGTACACGAGGAACAGAAACAGGAAGCTGCTCAATGTTTTCAGACTGGTGAAATTTACAGGAGCACCTGAACACATCACAAGTCCTGTTTCTCCTGAGAACGGTCTGTCTTCAGTTTGCAGGACCAGCAGGTTCAACCAGTCTTCAGTAGCCCCAGCTGAGTCCGGATGTTTCCTCTGGACATTATTATGTCATACATTATGTCATGACAGCGAGAGGCTGAAATAGTTCTGCTGTTTGTCGCTGAGACAGGAAGTCAGGATCCTCAACTTGTGATCCATCTCAGACTATTTTTCTTTTCGCTTCAGAACAAAATTACATTTGAAATTCGTCACATTGATAAACCAAAAAAATAGACCTCTTTGTGTAACATATTGCTGTGAATTACGGGTGATCTTGTGCAAATCCTCAATCCTCCCGGTCTGGACCGACAGGGGGCGCAGGTGGACTGGCGCCCTCCTGGTCTGGACCAACAGGGGGCGCAGGTGGACTCTCGCCCTCCCGGTCTGGACCGACAGTGGGCGCAGGTGGACTCTCGCCCTCCCGGTCTGGACCGACAGGGGACGCAGGTGGACTCTCGCCCTCCCGGTCTGGACCGACAGGGGGCGCAGGTGGACTGGCACCCTCCCGGTCTAGACTGACAGGGGGCGCAGGTGGACTCTCGCCCTCCCGGTCTGGACCGACAGGGGGCGCAGGTGGACTCTCGCCCTCCCAGTCTGGACTGGGTGGACTCCTGGATCAATCAGTTTTAAAGAGCTGAGCTGTCTTGTCCTGCAGGTTCATCGTTCGGGTTCTCCTGTGGAGCTGCTAAGGATCAGGAACCCCTGGGGGCAGGTGGAGTGGACCGGAGCCTGGAGCGACGAGTGAGTCCAGGTCCTCACACTGATCTGTCTGTCTGTCTGTGAACAATAGAGAAAACACTGCTGACTGGATTCTAAAACAGACGTTAATGGATTGTTCAGTCTTTGTCCTCAGCCGGTTGTGAGCAGCAGGTCCCTCCTCAAACTGTGTTCCTGCCAGTCTGGATCATAGTTTTCATTGAGAACTTCTTTCTCACAGAAATGTTCATGCTCATTTACCTGATCGTATTCCAACGTTTGTTGAAATGTCTGTTGGTGATGTTAAACCCTCTCCTGGACGAGGCGTTCAGGGAGCCTCTGACGTTTCTGTTTATTTGACTGTTTGTCAGTTCGAGGGAGTGGGACGAGGTTGTGCCGGAGGAGAAGAAGAAGCTGGATCACTCTGCCGATGATGGAGAGTTCTGGTGGGTTTATCACAACACACAACACGTCAGACTGAACATAGAGTCAGTTTTCCATACTGAAAAGCTAAGACCTTCTTCTTCTGCTGCTGCCGCCTGCAGGATGTCCTACCCTGATTTCCTGCGTCAGTTTTCTCGCCTTGACATCTGTAACCTGACGCCTGACAAGCTGAGCAGTGACGAGGTCGGCCGCTGGAACTACGGCGAGTTTGAAGGCGCGTGGAGGGTCGGCTCCACCGCCGGAGGCTGCAGGAACTACCCGGGTACTGATCAGGATGAGTGAACCAGGGTCCAGTTTGGCTCCTGACACGGATTTACTTTCAGTCTGAAGATGAAAATGTAGATTGCCTTTAGTCATTCTTTCTTAATTTTAGTCACAAAACATTTCAGTCCAAACATTTCATTCTTAGTCATAGCTCTTGCCGCCATCTTTGTTGTGTAGTTACAATGGTTAGAGCATTTCAATTTCTCTCAGTAGTTACACATCACCTGATATGACTTTCATCTCACTTCTTAAACTGAGACTTCACCTGCTTTCAGTCATGACCGTAAACTGACATTGACTGACAGGTCGAAGCCTTTCAGCTCTCAGGTCTATGAAGAAGGTCTTATTCCATCTGCTGCTCCTACTTGTTGTCACTTTAACTGACATCTTCTCTCAGTTTATTCACTTCAGAACTTTAACTTACATTTCCAATGTTTTCATTGCTCCAACTCCAACCAGATCTCCACAACCTTTCAGCACTTCCACTTCCCCTGAAACCTCAGATTCTAATAAGAGCAATATTTTCATGAAGGTTCATCTTATCTCACATCGATTCACTGTGAACACTGTGTTTACTGACCTCCTGTGGTCTCTGTGCAGCCACATTCTGTTCCAACCCTCAGTTCCTCATCCGGCTCGAGGACGTGGACGACGACCCCCATGACGGCGAGGACGGCTGCACTGTCCTGATTGGTCTGATGCAGAAAGACGGTCGCAGGGAGAGGCGCTTTGGACGAGACCTCAACACCATTGGTTTCGCCATCTATGAGGTACAAACAGTATTAAAAGTACAAAGAGTTGATTTTATCCACAGTCGGTGTCAGCGAGTTGTCTTCTTCCTGTATTTGTAATATTTGACTGTTTCTGTCTTTTTCTTCCAGGTTCCTGATGAGGTGAGTTCATATTCATCAACTTTTAAAAACCCGAATATCAAAATAATCAATCGAGACAAAAATAAAGACATTCTTAAAAAGAGGACGTCAATTAATCGTTTGTAACTCTAAAAAACATTGAAAATATCAGATGTCGGAATTTTGTTCAAATGTTTCAAAGTGTCTTGATCTTTGTGTCATCCATGAATTTTTGATGGTGGAGAACAAACTAAAAACAAACTAGAAAAGCACTCAAAGAGCGCAGACCCCCGCCAAGCTTCCTCCAGCTTATTGTGACTTACACCCCACAATGTTAGTCCTACCTTTGATTGATCTGGACCATAACAACAGACCCTTAGCAACTGGTATCACATTGATATCATTTTCAGTTTAATAGTTATACCCGAAAATCCACATTTCCGTAATGGCGGTTTTCCGGATCACCTCCAAAATGTAATCATTTGTTCCTTGTCCCAGAAAGGACATTTCCTGAAAATGAAAATTTCATCAAAATCTGTCCATAACTTTTTGAGTTATGTTGCAAACAAACAAACAAACAAACAAACCAACGCCGGCAAAAACATACCCTCCTTGGCGGAGGTGATAAAGTGTGAATATCATCCGGGAACCATGGGGAGTCACATGTTATCCATTGTTCTTCCTCTGTGCTCAGTACAAAGGTCGCAGTCACGTCCGCCTGGGCCCCGACGTCCTGCTGAGGAGTCCGGCCGTGGCTCGCAGCCAGAACTTCATCAACCTGAGAGAAGTGTGCGACCGATTCAAACTGCCGCCCGGAGAGTACGTCGTCATCCCGTCCACCTTCGAACCGCACCGCAAAGGCAGCTTCGTCCTGCGGGTGTTCACTGAGAAACAGGCCCACAGCAGGTCAGTCTGTCAGACCTGAGCGGACTGAGCCGGCTCGGACAGGGACAGTCCTCCTTCCCTCCAGTGTCTGACCTTTGTGTTTGTTTCAGGCCGATGGAGGAGGACGTCAGCGCAGACATCCACGAGGTTTGGGACATCGTTTCCTGACATATGAAGCTTCAGTTCAATCTGATTCTGTCTCTATGGAGATGAGACTTTGTCATCTGATGAAATATTTGATCCATCTTGTGTCAACTAGAAAATAACAAACAATTTCATACAAATGTTTCTCCTTCCAGCCTGATGTTGGACACGACGACGTGGATCCGCACTTCAAACATCTCTTTGTCCAGATCTCAGGAAATGTGAGCAGCTCTTCTTCACTCACTGTATTTCCTGTACAGCTGAGGGTAAATCAAACGTGTCACCTTTTATTTCACTCTGTCTTAACAGGACGCTGAAATTTCTGCCTTCGAGCTGCAGCAGATTTTGGACAAAGTGATCGCTCACAGTACGACCAGAACAAGCACTTTACAGTTTTGACATCAATTCTCCACATGTTTGTTCTCTATTGAACACAGATTGAACAGATCATCTGTTCCTGTTTCTCACAATTCATCTCACGTGCTGTTTGTCTGAAGGATCTGATGTAAAGACCGACGGCTTCAGTCTGCAGACCTGCCGCGACATCATCGGCCTGCTGGATGTATCCTTCCACCAGCAACAGGGAAAATAGTGCCGATTCATCACCAGTCATTTTTCAGCTGTAAATGGTTCGAGATTGTCACATGTAAAGATTTGCTGCTTTTCCTTCTTCAGGTTCTTTATTTGGACAAGAGTCACAGTGAAGAACTCTGAAATATGTCTATATGCACAATGTGAAGAAAAGGAGAATCTAAGACGTGAGATAGTGAAATCAAACTGAATTTGTCTACAGAGGTGATAAAATACTGCAAACAGGTAAAAAGACAGGAAAGAACAGGATGCAGACAGATAATACACATAAATATTCAGGTACTTCACAGTAATCTGGATACTCCGACTGACGATGAGAGAGTAGCTCTGACGCTCCGTGCCGAGGTTCGAGTCTTTGACTGGTGCTCAGACCGACGGCAGCAGCAAACTGGGGCTGCTCGAGTTCCACCGTCTGTGGGTGAAGATGCAGAAATATCTGGTGAGAACAAACAAAAGCAGATGTTTACTCTGAGCCTGAGCTCGATGACTCGCTCATCAAGGTCAGACTGCCACAGTAACCACTCAGTTACTTGTGCTGGAAGAATGTACATTTACTCAGAGTACATTTTTGATGTACTCTAGCAAAAAGCTTCTTCTTCTTCTTCTTCTTCTTTGTAGGAGATCTTTAAGAGTCACGACTCCGACGGCTCTGGTACGATGAGCAGTCATGAGATGAGAGCGGCGCTGGCTGAAGCAGGTAAGACTCATGGTCATGGAACTAACACCCATCAGGAGGATCCAGGGTTCTAGTGGTGGTTCTAAGGTTCCTGTAAAGGGTTCAGCAGAAGTTGAAGGTTCCAGGTGTTCCAACAGGGTTCCAGAGCCCAGTGAGTTCCGGTGATGTTGACTCCAGGATTTGTTCTGTGGAGTGTAAATAAAAGTGAAACAAAGTGAATGTCTGAACTAACAAAGAGGCTTTTTAAGTCTATTTTAACAAGAGAGCTGTTTTTAACAGTAATTTTTTTTCTGCAGTTTGTGAAACGAGATCTAAAAATAAAGGTTATTTTTTTGAGGCCTCATTTTAAAAAGGGCATCAGAGGCTTGTTGAAGAGGCTCAGTGGTTCTAAAAGAGCTCCACCTGCTGGACGCTCACGGTTACTGCACTCACCTCTGCCTGTCTGTCTGTCTGCCTGTCAGGTTTCCAGGTGAACAGCATTGTGAATCAGGAGATAGTCGGTCGTTATGCTGACACAAATCTTGCCATCGACTTCGACTGTTTCATCGGCTGCCTGATCCGTCTGGAGATGCTCTTCAGTAAGTCTGAGTGTGCAGAGCAGCCTAAAGTTCCAACAGCTTCAGACCTGCAGAAAACTGAACCAATGAATGAAGTGAATCAAAAGGAAAACTCATTTTAAAGAAACTGATCTGTGCGTCTGCAGCGTCTCTTCTTGTTTCCTGCTGACGAGCGATGAAGTTAAAACTCTTCCTGTGTGAATATTCAGTGACAGTGCTGCAAACGCTGCTGTCTGACACCAGCGGGAAGCACATTGAGTCTCTGCTAAAGCTTCTGTGTGGCTCCGTCCATCCAGGAACTGTTTGCTCTCAGTTAAGTTGTTTCTTCACAAACAACTGTCAGATGTTGAAAGCCTCCATGACGACGTTCCAGAAGCTCCAAACAGTCTTGAGTATTGATATGTGAATCTTTACTGACTGCTTCCCAGTGTTCCCAGTGTTCCCAGTGCTCCCAGTACAGAGATGACACTATGCTTTGTTTTTTTTTAAATACTGAAACAGTATTTAAAACCTCTTCCTTTTCTTCCTCAGAGATGTTCAAGGCTCTGGACAAGAGGAAGCAGGGGACGATCCAGCTGGACCTGCAGCAGGTAAGACTCCTGTACTGGTCTGACTGGAGCCGAACCAGCTGCCTCATGACATCATCCCTGAACTCTTCTCCTCCTGCAGTGGCTCTGCCTCGCCATCAACTGACAGCCGCCCGCTGCAGGTGCATGCTGGGAGATTTCTGATGTCTCAGACAGCAGCTGTTGATGTTGCTGATCCTCACCAGTGACAGAAATCTGTGAGCAGCACAAACTGAACCTCATTCGCCTTCAGATCAACCTTTTTGCTCATTCAGTTATTAAAGACAAAATGTTATAACTTTTGTTTAATGTGTTTTAATTGTGACTCTGCTTAATACATATAACTAAATATTGTATTTCACTACTTTCTTTGATCTTTCACACACATACATTTTTGTTGTTTGTTCTGTTGCTTGGATCAAACCAACATTGTGAAGGTGTCACTTTGAATCATTGTGACCACATTTCTCACTGTTTGCAGAATCTTTACAAACCAAACAATCGATCAGTCGATGGAGAAAATAATCAGCAGATGAATCCAGAATGAAAAGAATTGTTAGTTTCAATTCTGAACAAAATAGTTCAACATGAGCTCCAACAGGAAAAATCCTGCTCTGACAGGAGATGAGCAGTGGAACAGACACAGTTTGATGCTCTGGAGACTTTAAGGACATTTGACTGATGATACTTTTACCGAAGGAACATTTTCAATACTTTTCCTGCAGTAAATAATCGGATTACTTCCTCTGAGTGAATCAGTTTCACCTCAAAGACAAACAGAAGGTTCGAAGCTGGAACTTTGTTTTTCAGTGTCTGAACAACAGAAATTTCCTGCTTCATGTTCACAGATTTTTATACAGAGACCGGAAGTTTGGCGTGCAGTCTTCATAATAAAAGCACCAGTATATCAACAGATAGTGGCACGATTGTTTCTTTAACTGCTTGTTTTGCCCAAATGGTGAAATCACGAAGAGCCTGAGTTCAGTATAAACCATCTGCAGGATCTTCTTTAAAGAGTATTTTTCAAAAACAGGTGTCGTTGTCACATGCTGCGGATACCTCTTTTATTTTGAAGGTACGTATCGGAAGTCTCACCTGTCGCTCACCTGTTTGACTGAGTCTTATATCCCAGCGGATTGACAACTCCCTTCCTGACTTCTCAGACCTGCAGCCTCTAAACTGCAGGACTCTCCAGGTCTCTCCAAGTTTCTCTAGGACCCTCCAGGACCCTCCAGCATGTCGGGCATCGCCACCGCCCTGCAGCACCGCCGGGACCGGGACCAGGGCGTGGGCTCCCACGACCTGGCCGTCCGGTACCTGAACCAGGACTTCGAGGCTCTGCGGCGCAGCTGCTTGGAGTCCGGCCGCCTGTTCCAGGACGAGACGTTCCCGGCGCTGCCCGCCTCGCTCGGCTTCAACGAACTGGGCCCGCACTCGGGCAAAACCCGCGGGGTCACGTGGGAGCGGCCGCCGGTCGGTTAAGTCTCACTTTATTCTAAAGGGGTTTGGTTCAGACGCTCTGATGCCAGACTTCACTCAGAAAACTCAAAGAGTCAATGCTCTTATATGTCTTAAATTAAATTAGAAATCGACCTTAAATTATTTTTTTATATTAAACATTTAATGGTTCGTGAATCAAACCAAACCTGGATCAGAAAAAAGGATTTTCGAGAATCAAACTTTCAGCAGTTTAATTCAGTTGGTCTGTTGTTTGTATCCGATGTGTTTACGTGTTTATCTCTCAGCGTTGTTGTTTGTTGTTGTTTACAGAAACAGGAAGTCTGCCGGCTGGTTCTCTGCTCTTTAATGTTTGTTCTCTATAGGTGTGTGCGGGAGGAAGACAGGAGGAATTAAAACGAGGGTTTTGTGAATGGAGTTTGGTGTGAAGTGTCTGCATGTCAGTTCAGTTTGTCTGGATGGAAATCAGCTGTGAGATGTGAAAACACTCTGTCAGCAGATTATTATCATCATAGATTATTGATTATAGGTGAGTGTGTTTCACCTCCTTCACTGTGTTTGAGCACAGTTTGCTGAAGTCACCTTCACCCTGGGAGCTCTGGTTAAACTGGGCGACTCCCACTGTGAGAAAACCTGATTTTAGCTTCAGTGGAGCCTGATGAGGAAGAGGATGATGATGATGGTGATGATGCAGAAAAATCTAGATCCTTGTAATCAGGAAATTGAATCCTTTCTTCAGTGGACTCAGGATTTATATTTGTAGAAAAGATTCATTGCATTACATTCATGCAGTTGTTTCATCCACTTCTCGGGACAAAATCATCTGTTTGACTTTTGATGTCTGAGCAAAGTTGCCCCGTTAGTGCCCCCTGCATCCTGCTGAGATCGTTCTGATCAACGTGATGACCAGTCGTCTGTTCCAACAGTTGTCCTGAAGGAGGCACTGGAGGGAAGATGTTCGTCCTCTGGAGAGCGGGAAGGAGGTCACACCATCTGTTGTTTGATGTCTGTCGTCGTCCTAAATTATTGTTTTGGCCTGACGACAATCTGAGGTGTTTGAAGGTCTCAGTTGGCTTCAGTTCGCCCTCCTTTGCAGTCACTCTGTTTGTTGTGAACGTGTCACGAAAAATAAACAAATAAAATCTAGATTGAGTCTAATATTAACACTGAGAAAATTGATTAAATCAAGATAAGTTAAATGAATTTGTACCTGATTTCACTTGTGTTGTGTTGTGAGAACAGGTTTGGTGGAGGTAGCCATCTTGAAGTAACGCTACATTTCCTGCTCTTCCTGTTCCGCAAATATTGTGTGTGTGATATTGTGTGAACGCAGCTTCAAACATCTTCTTATCTTCTGATCCTCTGAACTCAGCTGAGCCGTGTAAAGTGAGCAGCTTCCTGCAACAGGTGCATCAGATCAGTGAGCAGGTGGAAATGTTTGGTCTGGGCGCTGATGTGTCTTTTCTTTCCTGTGCAGGAGTTGACCTCTAACCCCGAGTTCATCGTCTCTGGAGCCTCCAGGACTGACATCTGTCAGGGAGCTCTGGGTGAGAACACACACTGACACACCAGTTGAATTCAGGTGCAGCAGCTCCACTGTGCAGCTGGTGTCCTGTTTCACAGACGATGTACTGCTTTATTGTTCTAATCTGCCAAAAACTGCTCGGACCACAGCGGCTCATGAGCTCCCAACCAACATCTCACATCATTAGAACTGTTATGTCTTAGATGCCATGAGTTTACATCAGTAACGTGTTCATCGCTGTCATTTCAAAACCACGTATCCCCAGAACATCAACTTTTCATTATTAAATAAAAGTCAACTTTCGTCATTGAGCACAGAAAGCAGATATTCGGTGCATTTTGAGATCATTTAGTTGAAGTAGTTGCAGAATTTTCACAGTCTCCTCAGTTCTGAAAATTCACCAAACTTGGACATGCATGGTTTTCACAGGACAGCAAAGCATTAACTGTCCAATGTATGTTATGTATATGATATCCATTTCATCACATGAGTGGTAGTGGCAGCATTAATACAGTATAAAATACTTGATTACAAGTAAAAGTCCTGCATTGATAGTTTTACTCCAGTTATATACAAATGTAGTAAAACTCAGTGGACTGAATGGACCAGAGTGTCTCTGTCAGTGTCCTGTCATTAGACTGTTTTTACTCATCCATTGAGGCCAGGCAGCATTTTACTGTTGTCGTTGGCGAAGGTGATGCTAATTTTAACTGCTTTCCACACATTTGGCTTGTAAAAGCTTTATTTATAAAGTAATGAGTAACTGAAGTAAAAAGTACTTCAGGCATCTGTAAACTATAACAGAGTGATTAATGAAAACATAGAAGTGGGTGAAGCTCACAGAGTCAGTGTAATAAAAACCAGAGTCATTGTGTCAGCCGCTCAGACTGGAAGAACTGGTTCCAGGACCAGAGGCGGTGGCCACACACACCTCCACCTCAGATACCTTCATTTGTTATTGGCAGGTTCAAACAGGTTGGAATTATTATTCATCTTAAAGAGACGTGAAGAAACAAAGGCAGCGCAGTGGAAACAGGTCTGATGATCAATTCTCGGTTCAGTCAGTCTGTTAGCAGAATTTCAAAAAATACCACGAAATCAAAACAGGTATATTAAAATTGTTATATCAGATAAAAATATCTCCATATTTTTTTGAAGTTGGCAGAATTTGTTTCATCCCTGAGTCTGAGTCTGCAGGAATCCGGCTGCAAACGGATCCAACAACCTTTAATGTGGAGCAGCCTGTTACAGTCTGTTTATGGCCTGTTCGCAGCCTGTTTGTTTATATGAGCTCGGAGATGAGCTGAAGATGGACAAACGTAGACCTGATGTAACTGAACTCTCAGATCTGATCTGATGGAAAACAGCCAGAAGCTGATTTGGAAGTCAAATCAGGATCCGACCAGATCAGCATCTTAAACCACTTCATTTTCAGCAAAACTTTTGTCCACATGAAGACGTGTGGCTGTTCTCAGTCTTTATGCTAAGCTAAGCTAGCTGTCCAGTTATTCACTTTTTTCTTCTGATTGTCATATTTCATTTAGTCCATGTAGTTTGTTGTAAGGTCAAAGGTTTGAGTCTAAAAACACTGCTGAAAGTTTAGGTCAGTGTTGTCAGTGTCCCCACAGGGAGTGTGTGTGTGTGTGTGTGTGTGTGTGTGTGTGTGTGTGTGTGTGTGTGTGTGTGTGTGTGTGTGTGTGTGTGTGTGTGTGCATGCCTGCGTGTGAGTTCAGGCATGACACAGTGGCGTTCGCCAGTTGACATGCTGACATGTGGGAAGTTTGTGGTTCATCCGGAAAGGGTTTCTATAGTAACAAAGGGAAAGACCTGGGAGAGTCCAGCCAATCAGAGCACAGAGCAGCTGAGTGCAGGCAGGTTTGTAAGCTAGATTTTAGAAGTGTCCAACTGAACACGTCCAGTCCCCTCCAAAGACACGGCCTCAAAACACCTGATTTGGGCAGATTTCTTTCTGGTGTGTTTAAGAACATTCTGACATGTCACAGTTGCTGAACAGAAACAGCCTAAGTCACATGATGCTTTTCACAGCCTCCATGTTCTGATTATTGTTGATATCCTGGCTTTGGTTGTTACAGTTCAGCACCTTCAAGTAGTTACATTTTTATATGTACAGCTCTAAGCCCCGCCCTCTTCCTGTCTGTGACCCAGGTGACTGCTGGCTGCTGGCCGCCATCGCCTCTCTGACCTTGAACCAGGAAATTCTGGCTCGAGTCGTCCCACATGGACAAAGCTTCAGGGAAGGAGAGTACGCCGGCATCTTCCACTTCCAGGTACACAAATACGCAGTACCAGTACTGTTGTTGTAAATTGTGAAGAAGGTAACAGTCCTGCACCTTGTAGGCTACTACTTCTGCAGCTGTCAGTACCTCTACATGTACTTCTATAGAAAATAGTACTCCGATGACTGCACTTAAAATATTAATCTTTTGATTTATGATCAAATGAGTATCTGTCTCTACACCTCTGGTCTGTCTGTCGGTCCGTCTATCTGCAGTTCTGGCAGTTTGGGGAGTGGGTGAATGTTGTGATTGATGACCGCCTGCCGCTCAGAAATGGAGAGCTGTTGTTTGTCCATTCGGCGGAGGGGAGGGAGTTCTGGAGCGCTCTGCTGGAGAAGGCCTACGCCAAGTAAGATCCTATATATGAATGAATAGATGTTGAGCAGTGATACAGCAGTGGTTGCAGGTTCCAGTCTGGACTCAACCGTCTGTTTCATGACTTTCAAATATTTTACAAAGTGAAAAACTAGAATGAAACATGAGTTTAACGTTGCTGTTTCACTGTCAACTGGAGCAGTTTGTGTAAAGTGTTGAACCGTGTGTGAAAATGTTAGTGTTGGTGTAACGTTAGAGTTCAAGCCACAGCCGATCATCTGTCCACTGGTTCACTGGTCCACTGCCATCAGCAGACGACCCCATTTACCTCCTGAGCCGCCCAAGTGTCGTCTCACAGTCACTGCCTGCCAGAACATTTGCTGGCACACATTCAGTGTGTTCGCTTTGAGTCGGATTAGGAACGTTCCTGTCCGTTGTTTATGGGACGCATATTATTGTAACACAATAACAATGAGGAGAGAAGAGATGACTGAGAACAGGGGAGAGGAGGAGAACCTGATAGGAGAGAAAACTCCCCTGCTGCCCACCCCAGTTTACTCTCAGAGCTCCCAGCAGATTTGCTCCTCTGTGGTGGCCAGTGTGACCAGGAACATGGCTCCAGCTATAACTCCAGGGATAACGGACGGTGTGTTCAGGTGTTTGTTCCAACACGTCGTCCTCGACACGCTGCATTCTTCACGTTTATTTATCTAACAAGGAGTCGCAGAGCTGCACCCTGCTGCACACATACACTTTCTACAATTAAGTTTGTATGGTCACATTTCACTGTTTCATCTCTTAGATTTGCTCTTACCTGTCGCTGTACTTCCTGTTCCGACCTGTCCTCAGATGTTTCTAATGTGTGATGTCGTCGCAGGTTGAACGGCTGCTACGAGGCTCTGTCTGGAGGATCGACCACCGAGGGTTTCGAGGATTTCACCGGAGGAATCGCTGAGGCCCACGAGCTGAGTCCACGCAGCTCTCATCTGTTCCGCATCATCCAGAAGGCTCAGAGCCGCGGCTCGCTGATGGGCTGCTCCATTGACGTAAGTTCAGAACATGGAGGAACCCGGTGGCTCGGACAAGTGCTCTGATGGAGCCGGCTGGGTGCAGCTGATTTCTACCTTTTTCAGGACTTCACTGGAAATATTGTCCAGAAGCCTCATTTTCAACTGCTGTCCAGCAAATATCCGTCACGTGATGCAAATGATTGTTATTTTTCCACCTTTGAAAACTAATGCAAGTTATTTAAATGTCTGTTTGTAAGATAACAGTGGAACAGTTTATTGTATTGAACATTAGTTGGACTGTTACATGTGGTTGCACAAGTCGTTCCACATGAATGGCTGTACTGACAGCTGTATTGAAGCTCTACATGGAGACAAACAGGTCTAGAAGAATCAGACACACATGCTCACAGTCCGTGCTGAGTAAGAGAGCAGTCACAGTGTCATCGTGTGGAGGCCGTTCTGGTTCATTCGTGTTAAAGTCAATTGTCTGACTTTATTCTATGAATTTGATCTTGTTTCAGATCACGAGCTCGGCCGACTCGGAGGCCGTCACCTCTCAGAAACTGGTGAAAGGCCACGCCTACTCTCTGACAGGTGCAGCGGAGGTGAGAGGGTACATCCCCTGATGGGGCCATGGCCCCTACGTTACCACCTCTCCACAGCATTTTACAACATTTCCCATGACTCTTAGCAGTAGGAGCATCTTGCTGAAATCCTAAAAGATTGTATTTTATGTTAAAGGGCTCCTGACCTCAGGAGGGGCGGGGCTTCAGCTCTCTGGTGTCAGGTGTCAATGTGTTCTGCTCTGCAGGTGGAGTACCGTGGCAACAGGGAGAAGCTGATCCGGGTCAGGAACCCCTGGGGTCAGGTGGAGTGGACCGGAGCCTGGAGTGACAAGTAGGTGACCTGACAGCTCAGCAGGTGTTTTAGTCAGAGCAGCAGCAACATGTGTGGCTGCATGGCTGGTTCTGGTTCCTGTCTGTGCTGTTCATTATGGGGGGGGGGGGGGGCTTCATGTTACTGATGACTCCTGTCTGGATTTTCATGTTGTAATAAGAGGACTGACTGAGTTACCTGAACAGGTATCATTAACACCGGGAGCTCATGTCAGCTTGTTTCGTCACCTGGTCCCTCCCTGCTGTCGGCCTCAGCAGGGTGGAGTCTAAGTGTGTTGATCCTCTGAAGAGACCAGAGATGACTGACAGACGGTTTCATCACACAGGCTGAATGACTGGTTTGACTTCACTACTGCCACCTGGTGGTAACTGTGTGCTCAGTACACTGTTCACGACAGCACTTCGCAGTACTTTGTAGTACAGTGTTACATCACAGGAGGGTGTGGTCACAGACACACCTGATCACTGCAGACACATGTTTCCTCATTACAACACTTATGTTCAAAGAAAATAGCCAACATGTGCAAAAACATTATTAAAAAACAATAAGAAACAGAAAAAATATTTACAATTTGACCATTATTTAAATGGCAGGGCTGCTAGGTTTTGTGCTGAAACGTGTTCACAGTATTCATTTGAATAAAGAACAAGAAAAGTCTCTGGTCTCGTTGATGAGTCCAGCTGTAGTCAGGAAGAAACTGTTCTAATACAGTGAAGTTTGGTCCTGATGGACCTGCAGCCTCCTGCTGAGGGTCCTCAAATAGAGGAGTCCTGGTCCTGAAGGAGTCCAAGTCCTGGAGCAGTCCAGTTCCTGAAGGAGTCCAATTCCTGAAGGAGTCCTGGTTCTGGAGTGGTATAATAGAGAAGAGAAGGGGGAGAATAATCTGAGACAAAAAGTCTATTTATATAAACTTCAGTATATTTTTTGACTACTGAGACTCAGAGGGTCTCATCAAAATGGTTCTTATATTCCTGAGGGGGGAGCCAATGTGTCACATTACAGATCTGTCCTGACTATAAATCATGTCTGAAAGATGTTTCTTGCGGTGACAGTTCGATGGAGTGGCATAACATCAGCGACGAGGACAGAGAGCGCCTGAGTCATCGCTCAGAAGATGGAGAGTTCTGGTAAAACTTGACCTTCATTTTATCTCCAGATCACCGGAGCTTCATCATCTGGTCCACTGTGTGAAGTGAGACCCTCTGCTGTGTTTTCTAGGATGTCTTTCTCTGACTTCCTGAATCATTTCTCCCGGCTGGAGATCTGTAACCTGACACCTGACGCCCTGAGCAATGACTCTGTCTCTAAGTGGGCTCTGTCCAAGTTCGATGGCAGCTGGAGGAGGGGATCCACAGCCGGAGGCTGCAGGAACTATCCCAGTGAGTGAACCTGTCAGAGAAAGAGCAGGTCTAACAGTTTGTTTTAGAGATTCTACTACCTCCTGTGAGACCCAACACAGATTTTTACAGGCCATCACACCACTGGGTCTCTCTCATCTCTTGTAAAATTTGTGATCGTCTGTTTTGAAAACACAGACACGTTTTGGATGAACCCTCAGTTTGTGATCAGGCTGGATGAGGAGGATGACGACCCGGATGACGGAGAGGCTGGCTGCAGCCTGGTGGTCGGTCTGATCCAGAAGAACCGCAGACGCATGAGGAAGATGGGAGAGGACATGCACACGGTGGGATTCGCCATCTACGAGGTGAGAATGCTTTGTTTTTATCTACGTCATCACCGTTTGTTAACTGCTGCAGATTGAAGCAGTCTGAATCTGCAGAGTTTCCTCAAAGCTTACAACTGACGAGATCTGCCTTGCAGACAAATTTGTGAGCTTGGACTCCAATGAGTTGGTACGGAATCTGAGTTCAGACCCTTCTGGAGAGTTGGACCGGATCTTCAACTCATCACGAGCATTCACATTTCAAACATGTTGATCATGTCATAGCCAAAAACTCAAATCTTTAAACTCAACTGAACGAAATGATTGGAATCAGCAAAATCAAGCATGATTTCCACCAAATGTGACGCTATCTTGGAACACAGTATCCGTTTGTGTCCAGACTCTGTAACAGTTTTCAAATTGTATTAAAGCCAAGAATAAGGTGCTCTTGTAGTTGGAGCATCTGGCTGAGAAGTTGGAGATGAGCTGTAACCAATGAGAGCACAGCAGGACATCGGACAGCGGCGGTGGCACAAACCTGCCAGGATGACTCTTTGGTTTTTGCTGAATAGTCGGAACAATCCTGAACTCTTCTGAGTCTGGGACAAACAAATATAAAAAAAATAAGTGATCTTTGTATCTTTGGTATTTTACGTGAGTTACTTTAGCCTCTGAGACACAAAGGCTTGTTTTTCTGCTGTGAATGTTTGTCTGAATCTTCCTTCTTGTGTTTCAGGTTCCTGATGAGGTAAGAAGACCATCATGCTGACCTGCTCATTTCCTGCTGCTCAGCATTTTTTTTGCTGCAACACATTCGGTCTGATCTCATCTCTCATGTCAACGTCAGTTTCGCGGCCAGAGGAACATCCACCTGAACAGGAACTTCTTCCTGCGTCACGCCTCCACTGCTCGCTCTGAAACCTTCATCAACCTGCGAGAAGTCTGCAACCGCTTCACTCTGCCACCTGGAGAGTATCTGATCCTCCCATCCACCTTCGAACCGCAGAAGAATGGAGACTTCTGTGTCCGAGTCTTTTCTGAGAAACAGGCCGACTTTCAGTGAGTTTAACCGAAACTCTGACACTTGGGCTGAAGATGGCCAGTGTCCACATCTGGTTTACTGACGTGAAAAAGCTCAGTGATGACTATAAATATTGAGAGGAGTGTAAACCGGATTAGATGTCATTGAAAAAAACTCTGAAAACAATCCAGTACTTTTTCTTTCTGCTTATTCAGATTTTTAAAACTGGACATTGTGTTTAAATGATGAACAATAATTCCATATCGGTCACATGTTGAGCAGACTGTGTTTGATCCTGCAGGGAGCTGGATGACCCCATTGAGTCCAGAGTGGAGAAGGTGAGACCATCTGAAAGCATGAACATGGAGCAGATATATGAAGAATTCACTCTTTGGTCAAAGTTCACCTTAAGTCTTTTTTTGTGTCATTAATGTTTCCTAATGACAGCAGCATTTAAAACACCAACAGCTCACTTCAGCAGAATCATGTCAGTGTCTCACTGAGAAACAAAAAGACTTTGGTGAAATTTGACAGGTGAATTCACTCCATTGACCAACAGACTGTCCTGAACTGACCTGCAGGACGGAGAGCTGGAGAGTCCAAACTGACAAACTGGTTCACACGTAGTCAGGAGACACGAGGACAACGTGTCAACACAGCTGCCAATACACTGCGTTATACTGCTAGCCACTGAGCTAATGAACTAACAAGTGTGCCAGCAGACTGTTAGTTGCCTGAAAACTTCATTTTCCCTCTAAAGAAACTTTTTATAGAACATAAACAGAACAAAATAGTAGGACGTTCCAACAGTTTGTCCACAGTTAGCATGTTAGCCGTTAGCTCTCTCGTCACTACATCGGGCTGATGTAGTGACAAAGATTTCATGGAGACTAATTTGTTGAATGAAAAAGGAAAATATTTTCAAACATTTTGGTATGAGAACTGAATCTCTGGTGTCTTTTTGGTATCAAACATTTCAAGTGATGCTCTTTCCTTGTTTGACTGGATGAAGTTCAGCTGTAAGATGTAAAGCCGTTCATGCATCACATTGGCCAACTGACGGATCTCATCACTGATTGTTGATGAATCATCTTTCATCATGATTATTGTGACATCATGATTGCTGTGAATTCATCACACGTCTGTCGGTAAATCTGGGGTTAACTTCCTGTTACAGATTGAGATCGATGAGGACGATGTGGACGATCGGTTCAGAGGTCTGTTTGGTCAGCTGGCAGGAGAGGTGAGCTGCTCATCATCATGAACATGTTTATCTTCATATCCTGTGTTTGACTCGGAAAAACTGATGGAAACGGCTTCTGTGCTGCAGGACAGTGAGATCTCCGCCTTCGAGCTGAAGAAGATCCTCAACAAAGTGGTGACCAAACGTAAGAATCACGTGACTATCAGACGCTGATCTGAGCTTCAGTTTCTGTAAACTCTGTGGTGACGGTTTGTCTCTGACAGGATCTGACATCGAGACCAGTGGTTTCAGCATCACCACATGTCGCAACATGGTCAACCTGCTGGACGTATCCTTCCACCACAGGAAATGACACCTGACATGGTCTGACATGTTAGTGACTGTTGAACTAAACAACATGAGCCACTTTGGGAAACTATAACAGGCATTTTTCACTATTTACTGACATTTTTTAGACCGAAGGATTAACTGAGAAAATATTGGACAGATGTGTTAAAATTCTGAAAAAAATATAAGTTACTGCACTAATTGTGTTCAAACAAGTCTGTAGAACAGTGGTTCCCAACCTTTTCCAACTCAGGGCCCACTTTTAAGTCTCAAAAATTTTCGCAGCCCACCTTTGATTCCATAAATATGGAGGCAAAACTATGTGTTCCCAGAGCGCTTTTTTATTGAAGACGAAACATAAGACTGAACTGAATACAATAGAAACCAGATGGAAGCTCCGCAGTCACAAACACATCATCTGTAACATGTTCCAACACCACACAGACACAAACCCGTCATTCAAGGAGCTGTGCATCAGCACCACACAAATATCCGAAATGACAACTAAAAAAATCCCAGCGCTAAGTACTCAGCACTGTACTTTTTCTGACATCTTCTTTTTTGTGTGATGGTGGGGAGATGACTTGTTGATTCATTATTCTGTTTATTTTTATATAATTACACTCTTCCCACCCCCATACAAAAGTCAAAATATTTTGGTCATGATTTGGCGGCCCACTTGCAATACCTTCATAGGTTGGTACCTTCATAGGCCCATAGGTTGGGAATCACTGTTGTAGAAGAATGAATCAGTGCGGGTGAAAGCTCATCACAAGGATCCTTCTCACAGTCTGTTAAACTCTGACATGACAGTGTTCTAAGTCACTTCTGCAGTGGAGGCTGCTGGGTAACATAATGTTAGCTAAGGAGTCAGTGTATCTGAGCTCCAGTCCATCAGTGTGCAGCTCCTGAACTTTAGCCGCAGAAAGACGGCAGTGGTAAACTGGGTCTGGTGGAGTTTAAAGTGCTGTGGACCAAAATCGAGAACTACCTGGTGAGTCTCAGATCCAGAACTTTATCTTGGACAGGTGGTGTTGTTGTTTGCGCATCAAAACACATCAATTAACAAATGACTGCTCTGCGCGACCTACAGCTGTTCCTCAGAAAGGACCGAACCCAGACCGTCCGACCGAACCCAAACTGACTGTCCGACCGAACTCAAGACTGTCCAACTGAACTCAGACCGTCCGACCGAACTCAGACTGTCCAACCGAACCCCCGACTGTCGAACTGAACCCAGACTGTCCAAACGAACTCAGACTGTCCGACTGAACTGAGACCATCCGACTGATCCCTGACTGTCCTACTGAACCCAGACTGTCCGACCGAACCCAGACTGTCCAACCGAACTCAGCCTCAGACCCAGACTTATTTTTAAGGACAAGATCCTGAAGGTTGTTTCTCCATCAGCAAGACGTTTTCTCATAGGTCTGTTCTTCTAAAATGCAGAAATCTGAATGAGGACATCCAGGCAATTTTCATTTTTGTTTCTTTTCCTTTGGAACTTTTAAAACATCTGTTGCTGCTTCTGACCTCTGACCTGCTGTGTGTGACAGAAAATTTACCGTGAGAAGGACGTGGATAATTCAGGGACGATGAGCTCCACAGAGATGAGGATGGCTGTGGAGGAAGCTGGTAAAACACAAACACTCTTCATATAAAAGTGCTGTATTTCCAAAGACACTTTCTATTCACGTCACTTTTCTTCAAGACGAGACATTTTCATCTCTCGTCCAAATCTTTGATCTCAACACATCATTAATGATTCTACAGTCTGAAGCCTATTTGTTAATCATACATTTCTGGAAATGTTTCATTACTTCAACATCAGCAGAAACAAGGGCATTTATCAGCCCTGGTTACTTTTCTTTAGGTTTTATATTCATAACATTCTTAATATTTCTGTTTCTTGTATCATATTCTGGCTTGTTTCTAACTAAAATGTTAGAATGACAAAAATACTGTGTTGAGTATTTTTATCATTTAAACCTTTTTCTGTTTTTCAAGGTCCTTCTTTTTTGGAGGATTTTTTTATTCATATGTTTAATGTTCGACTGGAAACCAACGTTCACTTCATTTTAGAAAACCACTTTGTGTTTTCAAGTCATTCACCATTAATACGCTTCAAGTATGTTGTACATGCTTCTGTATTAAATATTAATACATTATGAGTACAACTTCACATATTTTTTTTAAATTCTGTTCTCTTTAATTATATAACCAAACAAACATGTGCAAACATTTAATGTAGTAGAAATATTAAATAAATATTAACCATATAAATATTTAATACACTTTAAATTTATCGACCACAACTGCAGTTGTATCTCCCTCCAATAAGAGCAAGAGTCACGAGATCTCTGATTAAAAAACAGGGTTTATTCCACTTCCAGGCCAACCTGCGAGAACTGGGTTAAAGATAAATAAAGAGCAAAAAATAAACAGAATTAAATCATGTGTCCGTTTACATTGCTAATCAAACATGTGAAACTTATGTAGCATATAGCATCCTGTCACATCTGAAGCACATGTGAACAGACTGCTTGCCAATATAAGGCATCAATAACACATCAAACACACAGTAGACTCATACATTTAAACTAAAGCAGCAAGACCATATAATTTTACCGTAATTAGCATAACAATGCTAGCGCTATTAGCATGTCACGTACTGATGTCTTTACAATATGAACAAAACGTAAACGTACCTCGCAGGCTGCTTGTAGCTAAAGAGGGCTCCTATTAAACTGCTCTTCTCTTCTTCCTCTTGTAAACAATAAACTTTATAATCTTATTCCAGAGTCTGCCGCCTTCACTCATTTTTTTCGCGCTAGATTTCTCTCGTCTTTTCCACTTCCTGTTTACGGTCCGTGCGTAAATATCACCTGCAACGCACGGTCTTAACAACAATTCGTTCCGCTTACGTAGCAATAAGAAACACAAAGATAGACCAACAAAAAAAGATATAACTGACGATGAGAGACAGTTAGAGCAGTAGTATTTATCATAAGCTGTAAGTATTTGAAGTGTACTCAAATACTATTGGCGTAGTGCCGAACCGGTGTTTTTTTAAGTGTAACGAAAATGAGTGAGCTGAAATTAGAATAATATTAATGTACTACTGGAGAAGTACTGTACTTTAAAGACGTACAATGAAATACAGCTGTAATTCAGTATTTTTGATACTTCAGACAAACCTCTTACTTCAGACTGTCTTACTGATGTTCAGGTATAAAACAGTACATGTAATTTGGATCAGGCAATGCAAAGTGGTGACCTCTGACCTCTGCTGCTGCTCCTCAGTGAAACGTGTGTGTTTCAGGTTTCAGTCTGAACAACCCGCTCCATCAGGTCCTGGTGGCTCGTTACAGTGAACCAGATCTCACCGTCGACTTCGACAACTTCGTTGCCTGTTTGGTTCGTCTGGAGGCGATGTTCAGTGAGTCTCCCCGTCCTCACGACACTCACACTAATTACCACCACTTCAACTAACGATGGTGATAATGACCGTTTTCTCTTTACGTTTCCAGACACCTTCAACACGCTGGACAAAGACGACTCAGGATCCATCAAGTTCAACATCCTGGAGGTGAGAGGCTTCACACATGATGCCAGCCAGTGAACAAAGATCAGTTCAGCTGGTCTGTTGTTGTTCTTGATTCAGCTTGATTTAATGAGGCCATTTTGTGCTCATCCAAGGTCCATACTTGTATTTGTGGGTGTACAAGAGCAGGTTCACGTTTAAATGTTGAAACAGTATGTCTCTCATCCTCTCCATCGCTGCAGCGCCTCTATTCACCCTCGGCCTGAAGCGCCTTGCAAACAGTTTGACACGTACTGTAAAACCAAGAGTAGGTTCATTTATTTATGAACTGCTAAAAGCATTCACAGATATGTAGAATGAGTGTGGGACGTGTTTGCCGTGTCGGCCTCGATATCCTCGACAGAGAGGCCAGAACGATGACTTCCAGCCTGGAAACACAAACCAGCACCTCAGAAAACTGCAGTTCATATCAGACGTGACTGAAGATGAGTCTGTTGTGATTTTCTTGCAGTGGCTGAATGTGTCTCTGCTGTGAAGACCCAGGGCCAGGATCCAGATCCTGAGACCAGCAGAGCTGCTGCTGGACAGACATGTGGGGAACAGAGTTTGGTTTATGTTCTATTGTAATCTGAGGGAAGTGACTGTGAAACAAAGAGAAACCTGAGCTGCTCAGATATGAGACGTCACAGACATCAGTCTCACTCTGTGTCTCATGTATAATCAGTAAATGACTATAACAGACTTTAGTGTAGCTGTAAGCAGACAGAAGAACATGTTCAGATGTTTGTTAATGTTTATTGTGATTCTTCTCTAAAGACATTATACAGCTGTCTTTTACAACATTATCATTATCTGTCTCCACGTCTGTCTGCAGGACCTCTACTTAACAAATACATCAATAAACGCTACAGTCTGTTAACCATTTATTACATGTGTATGTGACACCAGACAGTCGGCTTTTCTGTTTCTCAGTTTTAACGGGGTGTTTTGTTTATTGTTTAGTCTGTCACACCTGATGCCTTAATGATAAACTGTTGGCCTTATGATGGTCGTGTTAATTGATGACTTGATGATAATAAAGAGAATAAATCAAGGAGCAGTGATGTTTTAATTTATTTTAAAACAAAAAAAGTTTAGATTTACAAAATATCATCAGTGAAATCATAAACATTCACACCTGAGTGCTTCTGTGGGCGGGGCTAAAAGTCACCTTTTGTCTGGCCTTCTCTGTCTCTGGGTGGACGTCACGTCACAGGATGTAACTTTGACTCAGAAGATGTCACATCTATTTTTTATTACTGTACAATTATTTATGTATAAACTTTCATTGGCTGACAGCTGCAAGTAAGCCCTGCCCACCACAGTCAGGCCAAACCCCTCTCTCTCCCAACTGACGTCTCATTGGCCCCACACTTCCTGTCCAAACAGGAAACAATTCCTGCTGCAGGTACCTGCCCCTCTCAGCTCCCAGCAGCCATCAGCAGGAGGTGCTGTGATGTCAGAATGATGTCATCGCTGTGTTTTCTGGCGAGCAAACTCCTCTGCCCACCTCAGAGCCTCGGTGATGTCGCTGCTGCTTCCTGTTCCCTTGGCAACCAGTGCGGAGCCCCCGGCGCTGCCCCCGAGGTGACGACACACGGCCACCGCCCAGTCAGAGGCTGAGAGAGACGGCGAGTCCTAAGGAGGGAGAGGACAGCCAATCAGACACTTGAAACGAGTTCTGCCCATCCGCGATGTCACTGACAGGTGAATCATTGTTACCTTGGGAACCTGACAGGCACAAAGAACCTTTCCAGAATGCCTCTGGAGAGCGAGCAGCATCACATGACTGTGAGGAGCTGCAGCGCTCAGCTGATTCACCGTCTTCATCACAATCTGAAAGGACACGGCCAGACAGGTGTGAACACAGGTGACCTCTGATTATGTCATAGTGATGTCATCAGACTACAGCCGTCTGGAGTGCAGGTGCATTTTGGGAAATGTGGGCTCCTCGCTGTCAGAGGGAGGATCTGGTCTTACCGACAGAGAGTCCGTCTCCACAGAGTCCACCTGCAGATCCCTCGTGCCGTTCTTCTCCAGCAGAGCCCGAGCTCTCACTGCAGCCTGTGCAAAGCATGATGGGAAAACACACAGACAGAAAACATGGAGGACATGATGGAAAGGAAAACAGCTGCTGCTTCAGTCCTAATTCTTATGTTATTAAAGAATTGTGTGTTTGTCATTTTGACCATTTTCAGTCCTGTTTCCATGGAGATGCAGTTGTTTGGTATTTTCATGCTCAGGTGAGAGGAACTAACATGTGGAGGTTCAGATGAGGCAGCACAAACAGCTGCTGCTGTTTCTGTTTCGACATCACTCTGCTGCCAACAATCAAGAAGAAATAACACTCAAAATGTTCTACTATTAATTAAACGGTTTACTGGCATGAAAATTCAAATCAGTTTAAAATGAAAGTTTCAGCTGGATCACAGATTCAGTTAGATAAGATAAGATAAGATAAGCCTTTATTCGTCCCACAGTGGGGAAATTCAGTTATTATGATTAGGTCACATGACAGCAATCTGCTTCAGTATAAACACACACACACACACACCTGAGCTGTGATCATGTAGGATGTGAGACAATTCACAGTGAAAATCAGATTAATGTGATAAGATAAATCTTCATCTTTATCCTGATCATCACTGTTTATAAATCATGTGGCTCTTGTTGGAATCATTGATGCGATGTGTCTTCATTACCCATCTCACCCTCTGATCTGCTTTCACTTTCACGCCTTTAACACTGCTGCACCTCCAGGAACCAGAGACAGCTGCTGCCAGCTGACTGATGACTGCAGGTGTGTGTTTACCTCTTTGGTCTCCAGTTTCCTGACGGTGGTGTTGCTGGTCCTCTGCAGAGATCTGAGGTGACCCTGCAGTTCTCTGCGCTGCCACTGAGGGATGGGCGTGTTATCTACAGCCTGACAGACGGAGAACAGGGTCAAACAGCGCCTACACACAATGCGTTTTATGTCTCGAGGGCTGGAGTACATCATGGGTAGTGTACGTACATCAGAGAGAACTCCAACCTCCTTGGCAAGACGCCTGGCGGAGTCAAGGCCGGTGGGGGCGGAGCCTGTGAGTCTGGTTGACAGAGAGTCCACATCCTGAGACAACACGTGACCCGCCTCCCGAGCCTGAGGACACACAACAGGAACATCAGTCACCTCGACCGAGGACGTTCTCAGACACAAAGACAGTTTCACAACTAATGAACATAAAGAAACAAAGGAATATCATTTATCCTTAAAACAGCAAACAGAGCTCTGAAGTCCACCTGCTGCAGACAGACTCCGTCTGAGCCAAACCAGCAGGAAACAAAATGAAGACTGGGACTGGGTTGTGTTTGTGACTGACCCGTGTCGCCTCGCGTCCCGTCACTGCGATGATCCGACTGACTCCTTTCACCATCTGTCTCTCCGAAACAATCACCAGATCCTCGATGGTTCCCGTCTGCAGCAGGTGACTGGAAACAGAGACACTGCTGTCAGCGTTCATCTGACTCGACAAGTTCAAACACATTTCAACACACGATCACACAATCAGCTCCACTGCTCTCTGAGGGAAAACATAAAAACAACACTGTGTCTGCTTCAGTGCTTCAAGCAGAAGATAAGTCACATGTAAAAGTGAGGTGAACAAGTGAACGGGTCTGATTCAATCTCACGTTCCACAGCAGAGCTCCACAGATGTCTGTCCCTCTGTCCCATCATCCAACAGGTCAGAGACCGCCACCGCCACCGCCACCACTCGCACCGGGTCCGGATACACCTGCAGGCAGACAGGAAGACAGAGAGAGAGAGACAGTCAGTGCACCTGCAGGCAGACAGGAAGACAGAGAGAGAGAGACAGTCAGTGCACCTGCAGACAGACAGGAAGACAGAGAGAGAGAGAGACAGTCAGTGCACCTGCAGACAGACAGGAAGACAGAGAGAGAGACAGTCAGTGCACCTGCAGACAGACAGGACGACAGAGAGAGAGAGACAGTCAGTGCACCTGCAGACAGACAGACAGGAAGACAGAGAGAGAGAGACAGTCAGTGCACCTGCAGGCAGATAGGAAGACAGAGAGAGAGACAGTCAGTGCACCTGCAGGCAGACAGGAAGACAGAGAGAGAGACAGTCATTGCACCTGCAGACAGACAGACAGGAAGACAGAGAGAGAGACAGTCAGTGCACCTGCAGGCAGACAGGAAGACAGAGAGAGAGACAGTCAGTGCACCTGCAGACAGACAGGAAGATAGACAGAGAGACAGTCAGTGCACCTGCAGACAGACAGGAAGATAGAGAGAGAGACAGTCAGTGCACCTGCAGGCAGACAGGAAGACAGAGAGAGAGAGACAGTCAGTGCACCTGCAGGCAGACAGGAAGGCAGAGAGAGAGACAGTCAGTACACCTCAGTCTTCACCTCGTCCACTGTCCTCAGTCCGTCGATGCACCTGGCTGTTTGCAGAGGAAGCTCTTGACTGTGGACGATGTGATTGGCTGAGATGATGTCACTGACACACTTCTCTACGTGCTGCAGCTCCGAGATGCTCAGTGAACCCTGAGGGGGATAAATCAAACACAGGACAAGCAATAGACTTGGATTCAACAACAGGTGGATATAAACTGTGTTTGATGTCATGTCAACATGTTACACGTGATCTCATCATGTGACCAAGAGAAACAGGTGACATAAATAAAATAAACATTCAGACCAACACAAATATCCAGTAAAACAACGTGTGAGCAAATGTGACTGAGTGAGTCCTGACTTCATGTCACGTCTTTGTCTTTTTGATCTCTGACATAAAAACAAACTAATAAATGATGAACTGTCCACATCTTCATTATCATCAATCATCACAAGTCTCAGAACGAGTCACCGAACCCAGCTCAGTTCTAACAGTCTGCGAGTTAATGGTTTGACCTTGACACTGAAGTCGAAGCGAAGGCGATCGGCTGACACATGAGATCCTCTCTGCTGAACTGAAGGACCCAGAACGTCCCTCAGAGCAAAGTTCAGGATGTGAGTCGCTGTGTGATTCACCATACAGGACAATCTGTGGACCTGAGAGACGGCAGAGGTCAGAGCATCCTCATCTCCTGAACTCTTGGATTTGAATCTCTAGCGCCACCCTGAGGACAAACTGCACATGTTTAGCTTCACTGCTTCAAACAAAGATCCAGGTTGAAACTGTCCCCTGACGACCCCGACTGAGCCAACAGTCAGTCCATCATTACAAACTCACCTTACCCCCAACGTTATTTTAAATTCTCAAAGATCCAAAATGTGTCAAACAGAAGTTTGGAGAGAGTTTAATATGAAGCAGCAGACAACAAACAGTCGGCGTGCATTTGTATATTTTACTTCACATGTTGCTGTGGACGGTAAAAACAACGTTGAGCACTTTTTGTCAATTCAACAAAAGCATTTGACAGATTAGATTGTTACTGGTTTCTAAACAAACTAACAAGGTCTGTTGACATATGGTTCAACAACAGGGTTGGGGTTAGGTGTCCCACAAGGGTCCGTACTTGGACCAGTTCTATTTATATGTTTGATATTTTTCATCTGTACATACTTAGATTGTCCATCTTTATGCAGATGACAATATTTTACACTGTTATGTTTGGTGTTTACCTGGTCCAGGTGTAGCTGCACCTGGTCTCCAGTCTTTAGGCTGTCAGGTGCTGTTATCTGATGAACCACGTACCCCCCTGCCAGGACCACTGCCTCCACAGGGTACAGGACGTCCTGAGAGACAGAAAACACACACCTGGAGTCAGACCTCACCTGGACACACAACAGGTGATCCTCCCATGCTGCGGTTCCCCTCTGTCCAGTCAGCTGACCTGCAGTCCATCTCGGGTGAAGTAGCCCTGATCATGTGACTGCCCCCCCTGCTCAGAGTAGAAGCAGGTCTGATCCAGGATGACACCACAGCGTTGACCTTCAGTGACCTCTGACACCAAAGTCTGACCATCGTACAGAGCCAGGACTGTCGCACAGCATGCTGGGAACACTGGGAGGAAAAGAACAAGATTACTTGTCTGAAGTGGACACAGAGAAGCAGGTGAGACATGTGGCACAGCTGCAGTTTCTCTAATGTCCACCAGATGCTGCTGTGAGCAAACCCTACATGCTACATGTGTTCCACTCTGACATGTTGGTGTGTCACTTGCAGGGCCGGTGTTACTACAGGTGACATAACTCTATTGTTCTGTCTTCAGTGTGTGACACAGACAGGTGTGTTACCTGTCCAGGTAGGACTCAGGTCGTACCGTATCTGTCTCGCTCCAGAGTGTACTGGTATTTGAGGCTGTCGTCCGTGTGGGGAACCCTGAGACGCTGCAGCTCTGCCAGGCTGAGGACATCCAAAATCACCTGAGACCGAACACCTGACTGCAGATCAGACATCACCTGACAGAGACAGAGACAGGTGTTTGATGACATCACCAGGACACAGCCTTTCACCTGTCGTCACGTGGAGATGTTTCCGTATTAAAACACAGAGTGAGGCTTCACCTTGTGGTTCTCTGCGATCAGTCGGTCCAGCTCCTGATGGTCCACCTGGATTCCTCTCTCCTCCAACATCAAGTCCACCAGGTCCAGAGGAAAACCCAGGTCCCTGTGCAGAGACCAGGCCACCGAAGCTGAGGCAGACACAGACAGACAAAAGTTTAGGCCGAGCTCCTTCATGAACCTTGGCTTCTCCACTATGCAAAGGCCTGCAAGGGGAGATGTTTCATCCCACCTTGTCCCAAGACCACGACAAGCTAAACCTGGATGGAAAATGTCATTACAACCGTTCACAAGACCGTCTCCACAGTTCAGGTTTACTTGGCCTCCTCAGCTGTTTTATGAAAGGTGTTTTTCTTACGGCCAGTCATCTTTAAATTTGGTGCTTTTATAGACTCAGGTCTTAAACTAGTTCTGCCCATCAACATGTCATCAAACTAAACCAACTTCATGAAAACTTCATCCACAGAGCAAGGCCATGAGGCCAGGAGCAAGGAGGAACTGACCGGGGAAGACTCCATGTTTGTAGTCCTTTCTGTTGAGTGTTCGGAGGATCAGCCTGCTGCCCTGCTGCAGAGACGACAGGAAGTGAGCCTCGTTCTCGTTGATGACGTCCATGATCTGAAAGAACAGCAGCTGTTAATCGACACTCATTGATGACAACTTCCTGTTATGGAAATCTATCCAGAAGGGCTCAGTCAAAGACTACCTTCATTCAGAGTGGAAGTGACTGAGCAGAGAAAACAGTAGCAGTCAGTAGACTCACCCTGTCTGCCTCCCTGTGGAGCTCCGGATACACGTCACCCTGCCAACACACACAGTCCATCCACCAATCAATCAATCAATCAATCAATCAATCTGCCCCCACAAACCACAACACTGTTGTTCATGCAAAACATTCAGAGACAGTTTATATTTTCCAGTGTTTCATTCTGTAAACATTGATTCTAATGTGTTGGTCATCAGAAGGATAATTGGAAAAGTCTTTTACCAGTATGCAGGTGACAGTAGGAACCAGGCTGGCCAGCGCTCCCTGGGGAGCCCGCAGGACCTCGACACAGAACCGAACCGCCCGCCGCAAAATCCTCCTCAGCACCAACCTGATACACAACAAAACTTCACCTTTCATTGGCTGATTAACTGGAGCTCTGATAGTTGACTGGCAGTCCACTGTGTTCTGACAGCTGATTGGCTGATGACTCACTCTGCTCCTGACATGCCCGGATGAACTCCATCAGCAATGCAGACTGATAAAGTGCGGATGTGGTCCGCCACCACTCGGTACGCCATGTCCACCTTTCCCTCGTCCGCGGCCCCCGTCCTGCCGCCGTACGGCCGCACGCTCGACCTCTGAGGGCAGACACGTCACCATGACAACAGGAAGCTGTCAATCAAACCCGGTAGATCACAGATAAACACACAAGCTGCGGTCGTGTGCAGCGGTGTCTGGCGTCACGGTTCCCTGGTGTTCAGGTGTTTCGTGTACCTGCTGGATGTCGCAGAGCAGCGGCGTGAACAGGTCAGTGTCGTAGTTTGATCTTTTTCCCTGCAGGACGCTCGCGAGTCTCTCCAGTCCCATCCCGGTATCCACACTGAACTGGGGCAGCAGCCGCAGACTGTGGTCCACCTCCCTGAGACACACACACACACACTAATAACTACTTACTAGTAATCATTGCTGACCATGAAGCTGAGCTGACCAGTAGCAGCACCCCGGCTCAGTGCTAGTGGTCTACAGTGTGCTGTTCTAAACTGATTTTCTGTCACATGCTGGTCCAGGTGACCGTTTGCACCTGTTGTACTGCATGAAGACCAGGTTCCAGATCTCCACCACGTCAGGACTGTCAGCGTTGACCAGTGCTGTGGCGTCTCGTCCTCCCACGTGGTCGTAGTGGATCTCGGTGCAGGGGCCGCAGGGGCCCGAGTCCCCCATCTCCCAGAAGTTCTCCTTCAGGCCGAATGGCAGGAGGCGAGCAGGAGGAACCCTGAGGACGAGAGCGGCTGTCAGCTCCCAGGAGTCAGGTCAAATGCTTCCCTCTACAGTGAAACTCTGAACGCTGCTCAACAAGGAAACACGAGGTACAAGAGTGAAATTCTTTTCTAAATGAGACACAAGAGATAAAGAAAAGATACAACATGCAAATCCCAGGTGTGTGTGTGTGCTTCCTGTACGGAGCGGAGGCTGAGATCTGAGGGATAACACAGTCCTGGGGCTTTGATGCTGGCTGTGTTCAGAGAGCTGGTGTTGTTGCACCGCGTCACCACACTTGTCCTCTCTCTCCTGAACGCTGCTGCATCACCTCCAGTGGGTTTGTCTGCACTGGTCCACTTGGCCAGTAGGTCAGAACCTTAATTACAACTGAACTACAAACACACACACACACACTAAAGAGACATTTCATCGTTCCCTTCATCTATAAGACCTGATGCTAATATTCACATTCTGATCTAGTCAGAGAGCAGCAGCTACACTGTACGGATCCATGTTGTCTTCGCTCCTTCCCTGATTCAAACAGCGTCTTTGCCTGCAGGTGTTAGAGGTCCATGATCGTCAGTCAGTTCTGTGTCACATGACCTCAGGGTTGTCCAGGGACGAGTTCCTTCTCCTCAAGTGGACATCAGCTGCTGAGACAGTGAGTGGAGGAACTTCCATGTTCTCACCGTCACAGTTTCCTCTGTGTTTCACTGTTGGAGGTCACGAAGCAGAAGAAGAATTTATCAGGTTCAGACGGTTCATGACGCTCGTCCGTGTCCGTTCTGTCCGACCGGCCAACTGGATGGTTACAGATGTAAACATGTGCGTCGTGTTTACATTCTCCCTGAGTTTTGATGAGGATGGCTGAGCGTGACCAACCACAGACGGACATAATCCGTGTTTGGAGGTCCAGACCTCCAAGAGCTGCAGCCAAGTGACGTCCAGCAGTGTCTGTCATCACGGAGACACTTCAAACTAAAGACAGAAAAATACAAACAAAGCAGCAAAAACACAGTCTTGCATCTTCCAGCGTGGGTGAAACCTGGAGCAGGGTTAAATCTCATCTGGAGACATCAGCTGAACAGGGACCTACCCGATGTCCAACCAGATCTGTCGCGTCTCTTCATCCGCTGGTAAACCTGAAGCAGCGTCTCCAGCAAAGTACGACACGTACAGTCTGTCTGCAGGTATCCCATAATGCTCTGTGAGGAGGCTCCACGCCATGCAGCACGCCTCCTCCTGCACACAGAGACAGACGTCCATTACTGTGATGTTGAGCCGAGGATTGAGCCTCCTCCTCCTCCTCCTCCTCCTCACCTTGAAGTAGTCTCCAAACGACCAGTTTCCCAGCATCTCAAAGAAGGTGTGGTGGTACAGGTCTCGGCCCACGTCCTCCAGGTCGTTGTGTTTGCCGCCGGCTCGGACACACTTCTGACTGTTGACCACTCTGCGGTAGGAGGCCATGTCACTGCGCGGGTCCACGGTGCCCAGGAGGATGGGCTTGAACTGAAACCAGAGTCACAGTTACATCCTGCTTCAGCAAAGGTTGGTTATGGTTGATCTTTGTTTTAACACTTTTAGTAACAGTGTGACTGAAAAGCTTCCAATTCTATAACAGGTTCCAATATTCTGACATCAGCAGGAAGGAAACTGTATCTAATAATCTGGCAGATGATGTTAAAATTAGTCTCATGTTACTGAGGAGTGATTAGTCACTAATTAGTAAAAAAAAACAGGAATCAATCAACACACACTATGATAGATTGATTGATTTACTGCCTCTGGAGCTCTGACAGGACGCGCCGGCACAGACCGGACCAGGACAGACTGGGGCAGACCGAACCAGGTCAGACCGGGACAGAGCGGCCCGGGACTGACTGGCCCAGGACAGACCGGACCGGGTTCCGACAGACCTGGTTCATGCCGGCGTTGACGAACAGCAGGCTGGGGTCTCCTCTGGGCCGGACCGGGGAGGACGGAACCAGTCGGTGTTCGTGTTTCTGGCGGAAGAAATCCAGAAAGGTGCTGCGGATCCGCGCGGCGGGCAGCTCCGCAGCAGAGCCGCTGAGGGAGCGAGCTGAGCAGGCAGAGAGGCGGCTGAGTGGCCGGAGCCTCCGGGGAAGCAGCCGGAACATCTGGAGCTCAATCTGTGATCAGACCGGGACGGAACCGACGACAGGACCGGGACCCACCCGGACCATCGTGACCCTGTCAGGGACTCAGGTGGTTGTAGTGCGCATGCGCACTCTGAGTCTTCTTCTTTGACTGCGGACTGTGACGCTCAGGCAGCGGGGGCTTTGTCGCCACCTGCTGGTCAGAGCGTGCAGCTCTCCTGAGCAGCTCCTGAACTGATTCTGATGTTTGTCAGGTTTCAGATGAACTTGTATTTTTAAATGAAATAAAATCTGCTGGTGTTACAAACATGGTAAACGGTGGTTGAAACTATGATCAAAGAATCAAAGATGGGCACAGATAAAAACGCTGAACCTCCGAATAAGCAGTGGCAGAATGAGCGACTGCAGATCGACAACAAACCGAAAACATTCACCTTCAACACAAACTGGTTTTCTCAGTCTGACTCTTCCAGACCTGAGTCAGACCCTGAAGGAGATCTCTGACGTCACATCTGCAGGCTTCAAACACCTGGAAATAATCAAAGCACTGTGACGCAGAAACAGAAAGATTCCACATCAAGCTTCAGGTTGAACTTTAGATCGTTGCGCAGGAATGACAGGATGTGATATTTACAGTAAGTACAGCTACTCCAGTACACATTTGAGGTACTCCACCAGATCTCAGAGCGAAATATTCTACCTTTTACTCTATTACATGCATCTGACAGCTGCAGTTACTTTGATTTGCAGTTACAAGAAGAAAACATGAGATGAAGTAATAAAATATTAGATGAAGTAATAAAATGTGACTCGTCATCATTAAATAACAATATTACATCAAGTACTTCATAAGAAATACTTTAAATACATGTTCTGTATTTTTACACAGAGATATTTGTACTTCTTGAGAGTACAGAGTATTTCTACACAACCACTTCATATTCCGGCTCCCCGGCGGGTCCCTGAACGCTTCACACCTCATCACCGTCATTAAACTCACCTGTCGGAGTCACGTGGCCGCTGCTCCGGACCGCAGCGTTTTCACTGAGTCCAGCGGGCGGGAGGCCGTTCGTTCACCGGCGGAGGGATGCAGAAAGGCCTGAAGAAGTACTTCGTCAACATGGACGAGTACCTGAGCAGCCTGGGCCTCTACAGGAAGATGGTGGCCCGGGACGCGTCCAGCCTGTTCCGGGCCGTGTCCGAGCAGGTGAGCCCCGGTGACACGGCTGCGGGAGAGAGGACGACTCAGGGACCGGGGGGGGGGGTACCGGTCCTTGCTGGGTTCCCCGGGCC
>JBBMOC010000088.1:1153914-1206414 GCA_037975185.1 Centropyge bicolor
CCGCCGCCGGGGGCAGCGGGGGGGCGGCTGCAGCCGAGGGTGGAGCCTGGCCTCCGGGCCTGGAGGGGGAGGGGACGTAGTTAGCTGGGGGGGGAGGGGGAGGGGAGGGGCTGTAGGGGCGAGAGAGGACGACAGAGCCACCTAGAGGAAAAAATCTCAAATGTCAAAACAGCTTTCCACAGGTGAGAAGTTATTCCAGAATGTTTACTGTTACAAATGTGTTGAATCTGATATTTCACGATTAGTTATCCTGATTTTAAGCTAACATGAAGTTGAGTTCAATTAACTGATGTCAAGTAAAGAATAAACAACTGATCACTTTAATTCAAGTTTTCAATCAGGAAGATTAAAGAATATATTTTTACACTGGCTGAGTTCCTCTTAAATATTATAGAAGTATTTCTGGTACTGTACTAGATGGCAGCCCATCACGTGACTTCAAGTATGAAAGTGTGGTAAGAAAAAAACTGTTACCTTGGTTACCAGGAGCGACTGCAGGGTGCAGTGGTGTCGTCATGGCAGCGGTGTGGCTGGAGCTGTTGGTCACCTGACCAGTTGATGGCATGAGAGGGGGGGGTGGCGGGGGAGCTGGAGGAATCTGATGGTCACTGAGGAGAGATGAAGGTCAAAGGTCGAATATGAGACAGACGATGTGTGTGTGTGTGTGTGTGTGTGTGTGTGTGTGTGTGTGTTTGTGTGTGTGTGTATGTACTTGGCCTCCTTGGTGATGTTGGTCCGTGCTCCGTTCTGATTGGCTGAGCCTGCCAGCAGTTGCGGATGGTGGTGATGATGTGGCTGGTTGCGTCCCAGTGAGTGCTGCCGGGCAGTCGCCGTGGCAACTGCAGTGGATGCAGAAGCGGGTCGGAGGGCGCGGTCCAATGATTGAGTCTGACCACCAGTCGCCATGCTGACATGATCCTTCCCATCATGCCCCTGGGCGTCATGATGGTGGGAGCTGGTGGGGAAGTCGTCTGACATCCCTGACCTGATGACACCGAGTCGATATCATGTATCAGCCAACATGTACACCAATACAACACATCTGCAATGAGCTCAGCTGATTTTTACAATCAGTCATTTTGAAAACTGAGAGCAGGATCATCTCAGACCGATCATCCCCTTTCCTTTGCTTCATACTTGCTTGGATGCTTTTACACTGAATGAGGTGGAACATGAAGGTGTGTTGCATATTCACTGTGCATTAGTTCTTCAGGTGTACTGTACCTGTCAGGTGACATTGAGCCATCAGAGGTGTGGTAAGGTGATGGTGTCACCCGAGCGTCTGGGCGGAGCTCTTTGTCGTATGCCATCAGGTTCCACTCCTGCCGCCTGTTACGAGCTTTCCGAACCTTCATGGGAAGAACAAAACATAATCTGACTACAAAATAAAACACTGAAGAATAAATGCAGTGAATATTTATAGAACTGAACATGATGTAAACCCCAGAATGAAAAACTCACCTTCTTGACTTCTCGGCCTGAAGACTCCTCCACATGCTTTTGTTCCTGGATCAAACACAATCTTAGTTTCTTAATTCTATTTGCCACATTGCTGTTTTCAGAAATGTAGGATGCAATTTAGAGAAGCAGGGCGACTGTGGACAGACAGACAGGTGGACAAACAGACAGACCGACAGGTGGACAGACAGACGGGCAGACAGGTGGACAGACAGGTGGACAGACAGACAGACAGGTGGACAGACAGGTGGACAGACAGGTGGACAGACAGACAGACAGGTGGACAGACGGACAGGTGGACAAACAGGTGGACAGACGGGCAGGTGGACAGACAGACAGGTGGACAGGCGAGCAGGTGGACAGACAGACAGGTGGACAGGCAAGCAGGTGGACAGACAGACAGACAAGTGGACAGACAGACGGACAGACAGGTGGACAGACAGACAGGTGGACGGATAAAGATGGACAGACAGGTGGACAGACAGATGGACAGACAGACAGGTGGACAGATAGACGGACAGGTGGACAGACAGGTAGACGAATAAAGACGGACAGACAGACCTTCTGTCTTCTCTTCTCTTTGCGTTTGTTCTCGGTGGCCTGCAGCATCTTTTCTTTCCACAGGCTGAAGAAGTACGACGGGTCGGTGTAAAACTTCAGGCCGTCCTTCTTATCATCCCTGCACACAGAAACACACAGAAACACACATTTCATTGTTTAATTTAATTATGTATTTTGTGAAACTGTTGCTTTCGGTTGTCACTGACCTGTAGGGGGTGAGGATGTTGAGGGGAGGGGGTTTGTCGCAGCGTTGGTACATTTCCAGAACTGGGTTGAGGATGGAGCTCCGTGACACCACCTGCTGGTCCTGGATGGTACTGCTTCTGAAAGCCTTCCTCATGTTGATATCCTGCAGAGACACTACACCACAAACAGTACTGTTTCAACACTGCAGTACTAGTAGCAGCACTAGGAGCAGAGTTCTTATCCAGCTAATACTTCATTTTATACTCTTTACATTTCCTACAAGTTTTCTACAAGATTTTCGTAGTAGTTTCAAGTACTGAAACTTGACTATGGAATCTAAACAGTCAGGTGACTTGGCATTGTGACACTTCGGGAGGGAAACTACTTTTGAGACAGGAAATGTTGATGGATGGATAATGGATGAGTGGATGATAGATGACAGATGGATGAATGATGGATGGATAGATGATGGATGGATGACGGATTGATGGATGGATGACGGATGGATGACAGACTGATGGATGGATGGGTGACAGATGGATGACAGATGGATAGATGATGGATGAATGGTTGGTTGGATGGATGATGGATGTTGATGGCTGGATGATGGATGAATGGTTGGTTGGATGAATGGATGACAGATGGTTGATGGATGGATGGATGGCTGATGGATGAATGGTTGGTTGGATGGATGGATGATGGATGGATTAATGGATGATGGATGTTTGGATGAATGGATGATGGATGCTTGGATGAATGGTTGTTGGATGGATGATGAATGGATGGATGATGGATGAATGATGGATGAATGTTTGGTTGGATGGATGAATGGCTGATGGATGAATGGTTGGTTGGATGGATGATGGATGTTAATGGCTGGATGATGGATGAATGGTTGGTTGGATGGATGGATGATGGATGGCTGATGGATGAATGGTTGGTTGGATGGATGGATGGATGGATGGATGGATTAATGGATGATGGATGTTTGGATGAATGGATGATGGATGCTTGGATGAATGGTTGGTTGGATGGATGGATGAAAGGTTGGTTGCATGGATGGATGAATGGATGGAGGATGGATGAATGATGGATGAATGGTTGGTTGAATGGATGGCTGATGGATGAATGGTTGGTTGGATGGATGATGGATGGATTAATGGATGATGGATGTTTGGATGAATGGATGATGGATGCTTGGATGAATGGTTGGTTGGATGGATGGATGAATGGTTGGTTGGATGGATGTTTGGATGATGGATGCTTGGATGAATGTTTGGTTGGATGGATGGATGAATGGATGGAGGATGGATGAATAATGGATGAATGGTTGGTTGGATGGATGGCTGATGGATGAATGGTTGGTTGGATGGATGGATGATGGATGGATGGCCGATAGATGGATGGATGATGGATGGATGACGGATGATGGATGGATGATGAATGTTTGGATGAATGGATGGATGGATGATGGATGAATGGATGGATGGATGATGGACAGATGATGAATGTTTGGATGAATGGATGGATGACAGATGATGGATGGATGGATGGATGACGGTTGATGGATGGATGACCAATAGATGGATGGATGGATGGATGACCAATAGATGGATGGATGGATGGATGACGGTTGATGGATGGATGGATAGATGAATGGTTGGTTGGATGGATGGATGACCAATAGATGGATGGATGGATGGATGACGGTTGATGGATGGATGGATCACCCGAGCGCACCGCTGTTTGTGTTTGGATGTGATCACATTGACTAATGATGTGCTTGCAGTAATTATCGGCAGCAGCAGCGTTCATTATCCACCTTCCTCCACGGTGGAGTCCAGCTGTGTGACCTTCACTGCCAGCAGGTCCACTCGCTCCTGCAGACTGTTCATCCTCAGGTAGAAACTGTTGGCCTCCGTGAACAGCTCACCGAAGATGTCCTCCGCATGACGACCTGCGTTTCAACAACAACAAACAGCACAGACGAGCCTGGTGTCAGTGAAAATACACTGCTCCACTGTGGCAGCGACGGACAGACCCCTTCACATTATGGTTGATTCTAATGCAGACTTTGACCAGCTAGTTTTAGAATCAGGCTGCCTGATGATCACCAGCATCTGGCTGCTGGACCATCAGCTGGGTGACGAGCATCCCCGCCTGCCTCGAACCGAATGTAGCTGAACCTTCCTGTTGTTGCTTCTGGCTTCCAGTGTGTCACTCATCCAGTGACATCACATGATGCCTCGATACAGTTCAGCACGTTAATCAGAGCCGTATGTTCATCAGCCAGTTGTCGTTGTTTCATGGTGGAGTGAGAACCTTTTCTGGCTGTTTTTATTGTGTGCATCATGTTCATGCTCTTCTCTACTGATAAAAGAGGCCAAACTTAACCTGGTGACTCTTGTCTGAATAAGCTTCTTGAAAGTGCCTGTAGACTAAAGCAGTGAGGTTCTGTGTTTCAGTTCAGGCTCTGATCGATCTGCACAGTGTGAGCAGAGACGAGCTGTGATCACAACATGAAGTGAGGTGAATGAGTGAGTGAGGTGTCTGGGCAGCTGATGGTTACAGCCTTGTTGTAATGGCTGGCAGAAGCAGAGTGGCGGCGGTGAGCATCTGCACTCACTGAGTCCTCCGAGCTGCTTGATGACAGCAGCCAGGGTGCTGTTGGTGACACACTCCAGCTCACTGGCGACCCCATCAGGCAGAGCACCGCGGCACAAATATCTGGGTTCGATGATCCGCTTCACCAACGGCATGGCTGGCCTGCAGGGGGAGTAAAACGTTCATCAAAAGTCAGTCAGCATCATGTCACATCCACCAGACTCTGAGACTCTCCTCAGGTGTCCAGTCACTAGTTCCAGCCATCGTTTGAAAAGGACTCAGCTGGTAACTTGCTGAGGACGGTGTTATTTTGTTATTACTGAGAGAAATGATGCAGAAAATCTGACCAGAGTCGGACGAAACTCTAATGGTAGTGTAGCATGTGGAGGAGGCTGAGCTGCAGTCCCTCCAACAGCCACTAGATGCTGATGTGACCAAACTCTGAGGAGAGGGAGAAAAGGCCCAAGGTTTGATCCAATAAGAGGGGTCATGTGATCACTGAGCTGCTGTCTGTCAGTGCTTCATTGACAGATGCTCTATCAACACACACAAGTCCTGAGTCTTAGATGGTGTTGCCATGGTAACACTATCATCATGCCTTAGTACATTTTCTTGTGTCGCACTGTTGTTCTTTTGCACCATTAATTTTTTTTGTCTCTCGATTTAGATTTTCACATTAGACTATGTTTTTTTTTATACTTTTATACCACATGTTTACTTTTTATCCTACATGTTCACTGTTGCACCGTGGGCCCTTTAGAACGGTAATTTCAATCCTCTGTATATGTTACACATATTGCAGAATTGACAATAAAACTACCTTGAACCTTGAACCTTGAATACCCACAGACNACTGACTGTTTGTTTCCATCCACTCATGATGTGAGAATTTGAGTTCATTGGTTCATTGTCAACGTTTTACACACATTTACTGTTTGAGTCTGAAGTGATTTCCACTCTGTGATAAAATCAGTGATTTTTGATGCTCAAATTGAACATATGACTAAAGCAGGTGAATGGAAACAGAGCAGCTTTCTCAGACAGTGATTGGCTGTTGGTCACTTCCATCATTTTAATGCTCAGACAGAAACTTTCAACATCTACAGGTCAGACTGTCAAAAAACATCTCTTCTCTCCTTCTGGCTGTCCAGAGGATGAATGACTCCCTGTTGTTTCCTGTAGCGCCACCATCAGGACAAAGACTGTGTGAACAGATCTATGATCATGATGTTGTCCGACTTTAATAATCCATCCATCCATTATCTACCGCTCACTCGTTTGCAGGGTCGCGGGGGGGCTGGAGCCTGTCCCAGCCGACTTCGGGCGAAGGCAGGGGACACACTGGACAGGTCGCCAGTCTGTCGCACACACACACACCTATGGGCAATTTAGAATAATCAATTAAGCTCAGCATGTTTTTTGGACTGTGGGAGGAAGCCGGAGTACTCGGTGAAAACCCACGCTGCACAACTCCACACAGAAAGATCCCAAGAGCCCTGACCGGGACGCGAACCGGTGTGATGCTGTGAGACTTTCATAATAATAGTTAATAATAATTAACTATTAATAATAATAAAATAATAATCTGAGTCGTCACTTCATGTCTCTTCCCTCGCTTTCACCTCATTTTTGAGCTCAGCTGCCCAACGAGCGGTAACCATGGAAACCAGTCCCCCGCACAATATGAGCATGCTCAGATGCTCACAGAGAAACACACACACACAACCAGACCCTGCTGTCTTTGTGGGGACTCTCTCTAGTCAGTGTTTCTCACAAGGCTCATGTGAGGACTTTTCTTTCACTGTCGATCTGTTTGATGCATCTGTCAGAATCTAAATGTTGAATAAAGTTCTTCACAAAAAGAAAATACAATCAATTCATTGAAAGTGAAAGTCAGGGCCTCAGAAGTTAAACCTGAAGCTGCTACTCTGCGGAGGAGGTGAGATTTAACATGCAGTCAGAATGAACTCTGAATGAACGCTCTAAGTTCCCATGATTCATGTTGGAGTAATATGATCCCACGAGACAGGTGAGCAGTGATGTGGCTAACGTTAGCCATTGCACTCTTTAACATCCGGCAGCTGTTTGTCAATTTCAGATGAATCAAACTGAAGCACTTTTTTTTACTGACCAACTATACTGAGATGAAGCAGGCTGACAGTCACATGACAGAAAACACTGGGGCAGCATTAAAGAAAGCACAGCAGCAGCTTTACTTCATCATGAAAAAGGCCGGAGTCAGAACCTGAACCAGACCTACACAGACACAACCTGAGACTCCACAGACTGGAGAGCAGAGCCACAACACCCACAATGCTTCAGCAGCAGCTTTTATCAGCCACTGTCAGGCTGAGAGGAAACATCCCATCCTCCACCTCATTCACACTTCACACTTTACAGACTGTGTGTCTGTGTTGGACCGGCTCACCTCTCTCCAGCCTGCACTCGCCTCAGCCCATCGTTCTGTGAAATAATTAGTCTTAGTCGGTATTTTGTTGTTTTACAACTTGACTTTGAGAGACACAAGGATCCCAATGTGCCTGTACAAATGGCAATAAATCACTTATTAATATCTGATCGTGGGCGTCTCATGCAGACTCAGAGTAGCCTCTAATGGACTCTCTGATTCTCTGACCTTCACTGTTTCAGGAACAGGCCTCTCTCACAGCTGAGATCAGTCAGACAAAGGCTCAGCAGGGGTCACCTTTCTACAATGTATGCAGGTAAAACACCTTCTAGTGGACAGTGGGTGAAGTCACCTGGTGGGAACTTTGGCTCCTCTGTACATACATACTTCATCTTATTATTAATCACATCAAATATAACTTTGATTGCATTAGGATGGATCTAATCTGCTGCATGTACAGGTTGATGGTTGGTAGACTGAACCTGAACCTGAACCTGAACCTGAACCTGCACCTGCACCTGCACCTGCACCTGAACCTGCACCAGCACCAGCACCTGAACCTGCACCAGATCCAGCACCTGAACCTGAACCTGCACCTGCACCAGCACCTGAACCTGCACCTGAAAAGGATCCCACATTTATGTCCCCACAACATGAGTAACACATATTCACACACACACAGAATGAGAAGCAGTCTGGGTGCATTACGTCATGTAGTCAGTGTGTGTGTGCGTGTGTGTGCACGTGTCTTCATCTATCGATCAGCTGATCAGCTTCGTCCATCAGAGTCTATTCGGGCTGACCGCCGATGACGTCATCGGAAGACTGACAGGTCGCGGATCAGTGTGTGTGTGAGAGACGTTCAGGGCCGCAGATCGATCAACGCGCAGGTTTGTCGCTAACATGTCAGCTACAAACCGATCAGAGCCGATAACAGATCGATGAGACTCACCGAGGAGGCTTCGATCCGGATCCGGTTCGTCCAGCTGAATCTCCTCCGTCACAGAGAGGCGGACGGCGGACTCATCCTCAGAGGTCCGACCGGGACTGGATGCTGAGAGGAGGAGAGGGAGCCTCCTGTCGGCTCCTGTCAGAGCTCGTCCGCTCATCGGAGCTGCTCGGCTCTTTTCGGCTCCTGTCGGCTCCCGTCGGGCTCCTGTCGGGGTCATCGGAGCTGCTCGGCTCCGGTAACTCGCATTTACGTCTTGTCACCAGAAACACCTGTGAACAGTCCTGAATTCTGTCTGCAGGTACAACCTCCACCAATCAGAGGGCAGAGCAGCGGCCTGAGCGTGTGCTCTCCCTGAAGCTTTATTTAGTGAAACACAGCACAGACATTAGAGAGCTTCCCCTGTCTCAGGTTCTTTACTGGTCCAGCTGACCATGAATCTGGACCTGGTCCACAGGATCCAGGACTGCTAGAGCCGATCGGCAGGAAATTAATCATTTCAGTCAGTCAAGCAAAAAACATTCAACGAGTCTAATATTAAAGAAACGTCAATAGGTTTTATTCATGTTTTAGGTTTTGGACAAAACAAGACACATAATGTTCTTTCAGTTTTCTGATGCTCAAATAAAAGCCATTTAACAACAAATCAACAAAGTCTTTCTTCGTCCAGAGGAACAAATAAAAAGTGCGCGTGTGTTTCGTGAACAGATCATTTCAGCATTGTTCATCTTTTGCAGTTTAATTCTCTGATGTTGATTTGATTTCTCTTCGTCATCAGAACATTTAACCCAACAACCTCTGAGGGTGAGTCTGCGGCTGCAGCTCTTCAGCTTCATCCCTCAGCTCCTCGTCCTCACAGGAACATTCAGGTTGTCACACCCTGAGGAGCAGAAGAAGCTCCTGCTGGGTCTGACCAGGATCTGCTGCTTCAAGGCCTCTGTCACATGTTGTGATGGACACTGACCTGAGAACAGTCCAAAGGTCAGGCAGTGAGTGTTGGATCATATTCACCTGAATGTAGGACCGTGTTGGAGAAGTGACGACTGTGCGACGGTGCTGCTCAGTTTTTTATGAACAGGTGTGGTTTTTGAATGGAGTTGATTCTTGTTGTTGGAGCCTTCGTGCTGTTTGGTGAAGGAGCTTCTCATTGTCTGGTGTTTTGATCGAGTGGCTTTGAACCTGCAGGAGTTTCAGACGACTCGTGGAACAGGTTAAAAACATAATAATCTGAGTAGAACCTATCCTTCCTGACATGAGCTCAACAGGAAGTCAATACATTTAATGCTTGATCAACAGCTTCACTGATTCCTGTAAATATCTGCTGGGTCTGAATCTGATGCAGCAACATGTTTCAGACCAAAGACTGTGAAAGTTGTGGACTGATCCAGAAACAGCTGTTTGGATCCTTCCACAGGTAAACATTGGTCACAGGTGAGAGGATCATGGTTGAAAGGTTCATCCTGGAAAGACTCAGTCGTTTAGGATGGAGAGAGGGTCAACACTCTGTGAACACATGACTGGATGAAGGAGATGAACACATGGACTCAGAGACACTTTAGAAAATTGTTTGGATTGTAAATGACTGAAATCTGTTTATATTCATGTTTTAAAGAGCATCACAAAGTTTTTGGAATCAATGCTACGAACTCCTGAGAAGTAAAACAAGTCCAAAACATTTTAGTACAAAACCAGACTGAAGATGCTTTCAAACAGCTGAGAGACGAGCAGACAGGGGGACAGGAGACACCTTCTCCTCCAGTGGACGTGCTTCAGCCTGTGTGTCAGGTGTGAGAGCTCTCTGATCACTGGACTAACGTCAGATACATGTCCCCAACAGGACATCAAAGTCTGTTGTAATGTCTGTGTGTAAGTCAGCTAACAGGGAGCTCAGAGGGAGCTGGATGTTCTGAGGTTGTTGTCGTGGTCTCTACAGTTCAGTCGGAGTCCGGTCACTCTGTCAGCTGATGTGTTTGTCTGAACATTGAACAGTACGTCACTTATTACAGTCATGTCATCTTCTCCTCTACTTTGAGAGTCATGATTCAGTGATATCAGCGCCCTCTGCTGACGTCTGTGTGAACTGATCAAAAGTCGGTCCGTCACATGTCAGGTGTTCAAGGTTGACCGGTCAGGTTGGCTCCATCAGAGACCATCCGGTCCTCCTCCAGGTCCGATGAGTTTGTCAGAGTCTCTCACACTCAAACTCAGGGCCGGTCTCAGAGGGGCGGGGCATGTCGATGTAGAACACCTCCCTGTTGACGGGCGGCGGGGTGCAGGGTGGGCTTCCCATCCCAGAGTCCGGACTAGGGGCCGGGTTAGGCTGGTTCCCAGGCGAGTACTTCCTCTCTGTCAGGTTCAGAGGAACTTTGAGTCTGGCTCCACCTCCTGTGGCAGGTCGGCCGTGGGCGTCGGCCTTCGGCTTGAAACGCTTCAGCTTGACGGTGTCTTTGGTGTCGCGGGTGCACGGCAGCAGGACCGCCACATCTTTGCGGAACTTGGAGCTGAGTCCGAAGTAGATGAGGGGGTTGTAGAAGCTGGCAGACTTGGCAAAGAGGCGGGTGAAGATGCTGGTGAGGTTGGGCACATGGAAGCCCCAGGCAGACCACATGGACACCACAGCGTAGGGGGACCACGCCAGGATGAAGGCCGTGCAGATCACTATGGAAACCTGCCAGAGACAACCGATTATTGAATCAATCAAAAGCTTCACATCAATCCTCAAACGTTCTTACTTTCTAAATGAAGAAAAGCACAGTGTTGTGAACGGCTGGATTCAGGTGCAGTGGAGGTGCTGATTCTGCACTGCACCTGAATTTGTTCTGGAAAACTCATGACAGATATAAACATGCTGAGAGCAGAAGAACTTTCTCTTGGCTTTCTCTCCCTCCGACATGTTCAGTTTCTGAAGCCCTGGTGTAGAACTGATTTAACTGTGTCATGATATTTGTTCCACCCTCACACGTGAGAGACGTGTCTCTCCGAGCTCGTCATCACCTGAATGTGGACAGACACTGCATGTATCCTCACTCGCCCCACAAACCGACCACAATGCAAACACTGAGCCCTGCTGACATTTCCCGTTTGATTCAGACCGGACGGCTCATCGTTCCTGGAGGAAGACTCCACGCTGGATTTCCTCCATTCGTTTGGCCGCTGATGTTTACGACCGTTTCCCTGGCACCACTCATCAGCTGACTCATTGACCGAGATTGTGACGTCACTGCGCCCAGCGTTTGTAAGGTAAAGAGCAGCGCTACTTTCTGGCCATATTGAAAGTGTCACACAACGTTGCGAGTGTAAATCCAGTGCACTGGTCGCTGAACCGACACTGATGAACTGAACCGTGTCTCGGTGCTTTCATCTCGGGTGTGCGTGGCGGTGGAGTAAAGGACATGATGGACGGTGAAGCGCGCGTGGCTGCCGCGGAGCCAGCTGCTGCAGCCTCTGTGGAAGAGGGACACGTTCATGAGACAGAGCCTGTGAACAGGAAACGGTCTGTTACATGAACACACAAAGCTCCTGTTGCAAAGGTGGAAACGTTACAGAATGTAAGAAAAGACCAATGACGTCAGGTTAAAATGTAACTCAGAGCTGCTGCAGAGTGGTGATGCAACAGAGATAAAACATGCAGTGGACAGCATGGTGCTTTTGTGTGGGGAAGCCAAAGATGCTGATGTGGCTCTGTGGCCTTAATGTCCACTGAGGAAAGTGACAAACAAGACACTTGGTCTGCTGCAAAACTGACTGTTAACAATGGATCATTTCTGAGGTTGAACAATGGTTGGTGCCTGATCATGGTGGTGAGGATGATGATGGTGGTGATGAAGATGATGATGTTCACCCTGATGACAGCTTATGAAATCAAGTCAACACTGAAGATCCAGTAGAGAACAGGTAAAATACTGTTGGACAAATTTCTGGACAGCAGCCATGTTGGATATCTGATCTCAGAATCACAGACTAACAAAACTCCACTGATCGGCCGGGTGATTGATAACTGATCTGACAGACGTCTGTGGAGGGTCTCAGTCTTCCAGGTCCTGGATACAAGTGCAAGTTGAATCAAAGCAACTTAACGACTCCACAGAGGTGGAAGCACCTGGGTCTCTGAGCCAGTTGCTCAGACCTGAAGAAGCTTCTTGGTTGAGAAGTGAAACGTCTTAAAGAACCTACAACCAAGTCCAGTCGCCTTTGATTCAACTTGCACTGGTATAATCTGGCAGAAATAGTAAAATTAGTGCGACCAGTTCAGGGTTCAGTGTCTCAATCTGTGCAGCATCAGCTGTCAACTTTCCAGCAGGGGCTTGATGACAAAGAATTATGGGTAGACTCACAATGGTGACGTCTCTCTCGATCTTCCTCTGGCGGTCGGTCAGGTCTCCCTCTGCTGACAGAGCGTTGCCTCTCTTCACCGTGTTGATGATGGAGACGTAGCAGAAGAGCATGATGAGCACCGGGATGGAAAAGCAGAAGATGAAGATGGAGACGATGTAGGACCTGTAGATGCTGGAGTAGGTGGCTTTGGCCCAGTCAATCTCACAGGTTCCATAACCACGGTCTGCAGGAGGAAGCACAGAGGGCTCAGGGCTCAGAGCTTAACTCAATGAAACAGATGAGACAGAATCTGATTTTCATGGCTTCCTGCCTGTGTAGCTCCCCCAGCCAAGCAGCGGTGCTCCAGACCAGAACCCAGCTGCCATCCAGATGAGCAGCAGACAGACGGACACGCTGGTCCTGCTGATGTGACGAGCTGAAACACAACATTCATTCAGTTCATTCATTCTGCACATTTCTGGGACTGAATGTTAGACTGCGTCTCTCCAGCTGTGACCTCGGCTCGGGTGACATCCTTTGATGTAGCGGGTGATGCTGATCACTGTCAGTGTGTTGATGCTGCTCAAACCAAAGACCAGCGTGAAGAAGCCGTCCACCTGCAGGAGACAAACAGGACCGGCTCAGCTGTTAAGCTTCGACGTCCATCAGAACGCCACAAGCTGAGATGTAGACCCTCTGTTTGTGTGAAGCTCTCTGCTGTACCTGGCAGGTCCAGATGGAGGAGATGAGGTAGCCGCTGTCCTGGAAGACGTTGAAGATCTCAATGATGCCTCTGGAGTAGCCGAACACAGAGATGCTGGCGTCAGAGACGGCCAGGTTAAAGGTCAGGTAGTCGGTGGGCTGCAGGGTGGCTCTCTGTCTGTACAGGACGAAGAGGACGATGCTGTTTCCAAACCAGGACAACCACCCTGAAAGCAGCACAGAGGCAGACGAGTGTCAGGGGCTGGAGCCCACACAGACAGCGGCCCCATAATGTGGTGTCGTGTTGCTGTCGAGCCGTAGATCAGAGTAGTTCTCTAATAGTTTCTGAATAGTTGTTGTCACATGATGTCGTGGCTAAATTCCTGTCCGAGCGTTATCCAGCCTCACTCATTCTGTGTGTTAGTGAGAACTGTTACTGTTCCCATCAGGACACCGAACCACTTCACAGAATGTGCATGAAAAGACATCAATACATGACTTTGCACTGGAGCTGAAATAATATTTTCACGACACGTCTCCAGTTTGATCACAACATATCAACTTAAAATGTGATGATATGTTCATGTTGAGTTCAGCACTTGTTTCTGATGAAAACAGTAAAAACATCTGTTTTTGCTGCTCCAACGTGCAAATACAGAACTATAAGCTTCTATCATGACAAACTTAAACCTGATCAGTCTGGTTTCCTGAGCTGAAGATTTTAGAGTCGTCTTCCTCTGACAGAGTGCTCTCTAGTACTATGCAGTATTTCTGTGTAGTACTACTGCGGTTCAGTGTGTGTACCCACCCAGCAGCAGCAGGTAGACTCCGATGATGGTCTCCCCCTGGTCAGACAGAGGGGGGTCTCTGCCGCCTCCCAGGACGAAGCTGTTGTTCCTCCAGGAGCTGCTGGCAGACATGATGCCGGGCGGAGAGACGGAGGAGCGACTGCTGGAGGCTCCGTCTCTCTCTGCTCTTAATCTGAGGTAAATATAGACGCTGATCCTGGTTCAGCCCTGAACTCAGCAGCAGGAGAACTGGCTTCAAACCAGAGCGCCACAGGGACAAGTTCAGAGGCCAGAGGTCACAGGGTGGAAACAGCAGAGCTCCGATTGGCCAGTTGATCAATGATGTCACAAATCTGTTTAAACTGTTTGTCTTCGTGTTCTGTTGTTGTTGGTGTTGAGTGGTGTGTAATTAAGTAATTAAGTACATGTACTCAAAGAAGTACAAATGTACAAATATTACTTGTTTTATATGTTTATGTATTATCACTGTCATATGTAATTTATATTGGAAAGAACAACGTGGCCTGAAGGACAAAAACACTTTGAAGTGTGACGCAAACAGTGATAATAATTAACAGGAATAATGGTAAATAAAAATAAAGTTATCAATTGATGCCACATTTCAAAGTTTGCGCTAGAAAACAGGAAGTTTATAGAGAAGCTGCTCTGACCTTTGACCCAACAGATTACTGAGTGTGACATCTGACCTATGAAGAGGAGGAGCAGGAGGAGGAGGAGCAGGAAGAGGATAAAGAGAGGAGCAGGAGGAGNCTCCACCTGGGTCTTCTGCTCCTCATGGTTCCAGCTCAGCAGGTGGATGAACCCGTCTCCTACTCGGTAAGTTTCACTGAACAATAATACTGCTCTACAGCAGTCAAAGTACTTGGAGTAAAACGACAGTATTATCAACAAAAGGAATGAAACGTACAAAAACTGATTGATGATGATTTCAGAATGCTTCATTATTATAGATCATTCTTTAAAATGGTTCATCAGTAAATAATCATGTTTTATTCAGTGATCACATGGTTTTATTTTGAAATCGTCAGATACTTGTAGTGGAGTGGAAATACTTCAGTCCTGTTGTCTCACTGGATTTTTGTTGCTCTAATGTCTCTCAGTTCGTCGGCTGGATTCTTCATCATTATGCTGGAATCACACTGAAACGTTCACTCAAAGCTCTTGGTTGTTACTTTAGCCGTTAGCTTCTCTCTCCTGCTCACTGACACACGTGTAATAAATGTGGCTTATTTACATGAGGACATGAGGCTCAGCTGAAGCTCGGTGGGACACTCAGCGACTGTGTGAAGCAAGCACAGACCTGAAGAGAACCCACAGTCCACCACAGACCGCTTCATATTTGCAGTCCGTTCTCCACTCAGCGGCACGCCGGCAGAAAACAACATCTGACCAGTGATGACACGTACAGTCGTCGATGTGCGAGTCTTGAATGAATCGTCTGAAACAACCCTGTTTCCTGACTCGTTCACGTTCTCGTCCCTCCGACCTGCAGCTCTGCAGCCGACCTGAGGACGAGGCCAGACCAGGAGTCTGTATGTGTGGAGTGTTTCAGGCTCATTACAGTTTCTGAGATATTATGAGATGAGTGAGATATTATCTTCTTAGTTTGCATTGAGGCGCTGGATCTAGAATCTTGATCCTCAAATAGGAAGTAGGTCCAAAGTCCAATGTGTGGAACGGCCAACAGGCAGCTCGTGATGGACCTGTGGCGAAGGTGAAGGTTGCAACACGTCAGTTTTGGTTTGGTTTTCTCAGCCCTGCCTGTCGGCACATGGAGGAGGCCTGTGTCACAGTTTGGGGAAGAACCTTTTTCAGCAGGACCTGATTCATCCAAAGAGGTCCTCTACTCATTCTCCATTTCTGAGCCTCACAGGTTTTCGTAAAAAGACCTCAATTGATTGAAAAACCTGCTGTTCGCTGGTGACACACGCTCACAGGTGGATAGATAGAAACGATTTTAAATCTATAGTTGTCAGACAGTCAAACTCTGTCTGGGGAAAAGTTCTCTCTCTTCTCACCTCTCAGAGGGTGAAGATGCTTTAATCCTGTGGAAGTCAACAAAGTGTTCTTCCACAGCTCGTCTTGAGTTAAGACCCGTCGATGCTGAGGGAAGTCCAGGTTGACTGCGCTCGTGTTTGTCAGATGAGTTCAGCTACAGTTCATTTGTTTCATCACCTGATCAATAACTAATCCATCAATGAACTGATCTTCTCTGACAGTGTACAGAGGGCTACAAGTTCAACATGGAAGAACAAGAATGCGAAGGTGAGAGTCACGTCCTACTCGTGTTTCTGAGACTACAGACCAGTGTCTGCACACTGACCAATAATTTTAGACCAATAACCAATAATGAAACATTTAGAGGAGAGTAAAACATCAGTTTGAGAGAAAAAAAAGTCGCTTGGTTGTTGGTCAAACATCGTTAAATGTGGTGCACATGCTGTTCAACTACATTTCCCAGACGTCAATGAGTGTGAGACGTTGCCAGATGCCTGCGCAGGAGGGATGAGCTGCATCAACCACTACGGTGGATACTTCTGTCTGCCTCAGAACGCCCAGATCATCATCAGCAATGGGGAGGAGGAGCCCACCACCGCCACCACCACCCGGCCCCCTCCTCCACACCTCATCCCCCTCGCCGCCGTGCCAGGGGGCCGCAGCAGCCACAGGACCTCCAGCAGCCGCCAGACCTCCAGCAGCCAGGGCGCCAGGCTGACCTCCATCCAGTGTCCGGTCGGATTCACTGCAGATGAATTCAACTACTGCAGAGGTAAGAGACAAAGAGGAGAGCAGGTGAGCTCCAATCAGAGAGCTCAGAATCAGCAGGTGAGGGTCATCTGGATCCACTCAGCACTCCAGATGTTCGAGTAAGGAGTAACTAGAGTAACTACAGACTATTAGTCTGTAGCAGCAGACTTTTATTCTGAAACAGTGAACTTCCTGTTTAGGATTGAATCTGTAACATTCCTCTGAGCTTCATTGGCACTCACAGCGCCACCTACAGGAGGTTTGACCGATGCCTGGCAGATGAAGGCATGATGTCACTTTAAAGTTACAGGCAGACTCCAGTTTAAGGTGTACTGAAGTTAAGGTGGCACGACATGTTTGTTGATGCTGTTCCAGATGTGAACGAGTGTGTTCCCAGCAGCCCCTGCCAACAGCTGTGCTACAACCTGCCAGGATCCTTCATGTGTCAGTGTGAGCAGGGCTATGAGCTGAGTCCAGACCAGCGGAGCTGCCAGGGTCTGAACACACACACACACACACACACACACACACCCTATCTCTCTCTGACATACATTGACATTAACCTAAAGCCGACTCCAACACTGCGACTTTAGAAAGAACAGTGAACTTGTTGTTCTTCAGTCCAATGAGAAGCTGGATTCATCAAACTGACTCAGTTAAACACACCTCAGTGTTTTGTTGCTTGGTCTGTTGACCAACAACTCACGGAGGCTAATGTTTAGCTTTAGTTTTAATGTTAGCCTTTTGGCTAACACATAAATATTTACAGTGATGGAAACTAATGTGCATTGTCCCTTTAACAGAACAGTGTGTTGTAGTGAGACCACAGAACCAAAGCAGGACCAGACTGCATGCTGGTCCTCACAAAGATGGACAGACAGGAGCACACACAGGCTCTGGAGACGCATGAAACCTGTGAACATTCATGTCAGCATAACAAAAGCAGATGAGTGCTCTTCACTGTGACCTGAAATGCTGCTGTTTCCAGATGTGGACGAGTGTCTGCTGTCCTCCTACATGTGTCAGTGGCAGTGTGTGAACCAGGCCGGTTCGTACAGCTGCGTCTGTCCGGAAGGATACCAGCTGCAGGGAGCACGCATGTGCCACGGTACACGCCTGCAGCCCGGCAGCTCACACACACACACACACACACACATTATCACACAGTGATAACACTGAACCCTGCTTCAGTTTTCGTCCTGAGCAGAAGCAGCTTCACGACCTGATGGACAAACAGAGCTGCTGTGTTCTGGTTCCAATGTGGATGTTGTGGTTCTGTTCACAGATATTAATGAGTGTGAAACGGGACCAAACTGCCGTGAGGACCAGGTGTGCTGGAACTACTTCGGAGGTTACCGCTGCAATCCCAGAAACCCCTGCCAGGAGCCCTACGTCCAGACCGGAGAGGGGTGAGACTCAGCCGAGTTTGATGCTTTCAGGTTGTGACCTGCTTTGGAAAACACAGAGGGGAGAAGATGATGTTCCCCTGCAGGTCAGTCTGTGTGTCTATCAGCTCAGCGTTCATGTCTCATCTCTGACTGTGTCCTCAGCCGCTGCAGCTGCCAGTCTCTGAGCGCGTGCAGAGGACTTCCCCCCTCCATCGTCTATAAGTACATGAGCATCACGTCGGAGCGCTCGGTGCCGGCGGACATCTTCCAGATTCAGGCCACCAGTGTCTTCCCCAACATGCACAACACCTTCAAGATCAAAGCCGGCAACCAGGAGGGACAGTTCTTCCTCAGGGTGAGCCGGACCTTCCCACATCTCATACTGATGAATCTACTCTCATCACATCTTATTGTAAGAGATATGCTCGGATCTCATCTCACTGGCTTGTTGCACTGAATTACATGTAATCACATTCAATTCAATTCAGTTTTATTTGTATAGCGCCAAATCACAACAAAAGTTATCTCAAGGCTCTTTACATACAGAGCAGGTCCAGAGACCCAACAGTTCCCATCATGAGCAGCATTTGATGCGACAGTGGCGAGAAAAATGACAAGCAGCAATACAATCCACAGGCGTGTCGATAGCCAAAATAACAGTATTGAACGGAGACACATTGTCAGTCAGAGGCTTGTAAACATGGGTCCGGACTCTGCAGATCCAGAGACACATGAACCTGCAGAAAGCGACAGGAGAGAAGACACAGAACTAGGAGAGAGGGAAGAAGTTGGATTAGTACGATGCATTGATGGGAGAATATGAATGGATGCAGGTGGAGGAGAGAGAGGAGAGTGAAGCTCAGTGCATCATGGGAAGTCCCCCAGCAGTCTAAGCCTAAAGCAGCATAACTAAGGGATGGCTCAGGGCTCACCTGGACCAACCCTAACTATAAGCTTTGTCACAGAAGAAGGCTTGAAGCCGACTCTGCCTCCTGAACCCAGACTGGGATCTGATTCCACAGGAGAGGAGCTTGATAACTGAAGGCTCTGGCTCCAAATCTATTTTTGGAGACTCTGGGAACCAATAGAAATCCTGCATTCTGGGAGCGTAGTGCTCTGTTGGGAAAATAGGGTCCAATGAGCTCTTGAAGATATGATGGTGCTTGACCATAAGATAAGATAAGATAAGATAACTTTTATTGATCCCCCTTAGGGGAAATTTACTTGTCACAGCAGCAGTAACAAACAGTAAACAGTAACTCAAAAAATAAATACCAGTAAGTGGCTAGTTAAAAAAATAAGGCAGTAATAAAAAAAAAACAAAACAAGAAACAATAAGTGGCATAGAGACAATAAAGTGACAAGTGAGGTAAAGTATTTACATTATGTTACATGTTTTCCTTGTCTTTGGCATCCAGAAGTAGTAGACATACTATTATTCATATGAGAATAAAGATGCTATGAATGCTATTGCACAGAAACATTAAGAGCCTTAAGAGCATTACGTCACTTGTAGATCCACTGAGTGGGAGCTTGATGCTTTCCTGGTTAGTTCCAGTGAAAATGGACAGATTAGTGTCAAACTGTGTGTCCACACTGTTCTGAGCTGACGTTAGGTTTGTCTGTGGAAACACTTCAAACATGGTTTCCATGAGTCCTTTTCTCAGACTGAAGTCTTGAGAGTTGATTGGTTGTTTTCGTTGCAGCGATCCAGTAATGTGAGCGCCATGCTGGTGATGACGCGTCCTCTGATTGGTCCCAGAGAGCACGTCCTGGACCTGGAGATGGTGACGCAGAACTCTGCTCTTAGTTATCGATCCAGCTCTCTGCTCCGCCTCACCATCATCGTCGGACCTTACGCCTTCTAGAAACGTCCGTAGTTCCACACAGATCTGTTTCTGGGACATTTAACCACCTGATCTCGAACAGTTAGGCTTCATTTCCACTCTTCAGCTCTACATTTGGCAAAATGATTCACATGTCGATGTCCTCAGGCCGGGACTCTGAGGACAGTGAAGTTACAACGACTTCCCGTCTCCCGACCAGGAACAATAACACACGTTGTGTTACTTCGCTGACACTTTTTAAAGTGGCATTGCTCACATGAATGTTTTATCCGCCAGGATTACGGCGTCGATTGTTTGTAATTTTGAGGTACTTGTACTTTACTTGAAGATTTTCTGTTTTCTGCTACTTTGTCCTGTTTCTCCTCCACTGAATCTCTTTGACAGCTTCAGGACTTTTCCACATATACAAACATATTTTTCGAAATATAGATGTCCGTAAATATATATTTGATATTTTTACCTCTTATTTTACAAAATATCTCAGAACATGGGATCAATAAAGAATAATGAGAACACATGAGAAGGCAAAGACAAGCTACTGGGCCAGTAGGTGGCGATAAAGTCTATGTCAACGAAACATCAAACACCAGAGAAGAGCACTGTCAGTGTGTGTAGTGAACTCATTCTGTTGATTTATTTTTGATCACAGAAAGCAGAGCTCTGACAGATCTGAACCTGAAGGCACTTAAAAAACATCTGTGACAGTGGAGCAGCAGTCACCTGACTGATGAAGGTCCACACAGGTGTGTTCAGTCCCTCCAGCCAGGTGAATCATGGGAAGTCTCAGAGGATCCCTCGATGAGTTAGGTTTGGTACTTTTACTGTAGTACAGGATTTCAGTATTTCTGTCACTGAGCAAAAGGGACAAAACCCCTGCAAAGTAAATCAGACCAACTGCAAACAGCTGCATCCTGTTTCCTGCTTCCACTGTGATGTAATGATACACTGCTGGTTGCCAGGCAACACAACAACACTGTGTGTGTGTGCTGTTACCTAACCAGCCTCAGTGGATCCAGGATCAGTGTTTCCACATCATGAAGTCAGAATGTAAGAAACCTGGAGAGTTTCCAGGAACATCTGAACTGTTTCAGCGTCTTTGAGGGATTCAGCATTAATGTTATGGTTAAGGTTTGTGTGAAGCTTTGGGATCAGAAGAAGAACTCAAGTCCTCCCGGTCTGTGAAGTCCTCCCGGTCCCTGATGTCCTCCCGGTCTGTGAAGTCCTCCCGGTCCCTGATGTCCTCTGGGTCTGTGAAGTCCTCCAGGTCCCTGATGTCCTCCACAGATCAACACAAATATGTGTAAAAACACAGAGAAATGATTTCAGCTCTGACGACAGAGAACTGAGACGCCTCCATGTGGCTGACCTGGAGACTGCAACCATTTATATCTACTGATCAATAATAGTCCGAACTCACCAGTATTACTGATACTGATACTACAGATAGAGAATATGATGAGTTCATAAATATGAAGTATTGTTCAAGGTGAAAATACCCAACAGTATATAAATGTGGTAGTGAGTCTACTTTTACAAACTGCAGTACATTCCAGTCATGATACTGCAGACTTTTACACAAGTAAAGTTTTTAATACTGGACTTTTGCTTGTAATGGAATATTTTTAAATTGTCGTATTTCTACTTTTGCTTAAATAAAGGTTCTTGTTCATATAAATATTCTGTTTCATGTTCAGACAGGAACTCTCAGATCTTCTGTCTTTAATAAGTCTGATGTTTCTGAAACCTGCTGAAGCTTCTGCTTCTTATATTGGCCTAAATTTGTATTTCTTTTTTTTTGTGATCAGATTTTTTATTAATTGACTCAGATCAGACAAGATACAACACATATTTTCTAAATTTGTATTTCTATTGTTTAAATCATCTAGATGGTTGGTTTTATGGTTATTGTTTATAATTTTGTATCATCATCAGGTGTTTTATTTATTTATGGTTATTGTTCACATGTTCATGTGTTTCAGATATTTTATTTATTTTCTGATATTCTACTACAGCTTTCTTTCTTTCTTTGCATTTTACATAACATACGAACACAGTTGTGGTCCAGATCCTGCAGGACTCTGCTGCCTCCTACTGGTTTACTGAGTCACTGCATCGATCAACATTTTATATATATATATATATGTGTGTGTGTGTGTGTGTGTGTGTGTGTGTGTGTGTGTGTATGCATGTCTCTGTGTGTGTGTGCTTCTTGGTTCTGGCCCTGATGCTAGTTCTGATCCTGGTCCTGGTTCTGGTGGACTACATCCTCACAGGTTTATTGGGACAGAACCAAGGTTAACGGCTCAGACCTGTACTGTGGTCTCGGCTCCTGTCCCGGACTGGTCCCGGATGGCCTCCACTTTTCTTCTTCTCTGCACGTGTTTGTAGTTTTTCCTCACTCAAGTTTATTGAGACCAAATAAGGCGACGCGGCGCCATAAAAGGAAACTGGTTTCTTTATATGGAGGAAAGTAGTTCCACCGCATGTCGGAAACAACACGTCGTCTTTTGGTATCACTGCGCACAGCCTCCATTAACGTCACACATTTTTGATAGAAACTCGTGTAGACTAAATTGATGTAATGTTTCTGATCCAATGTGTGACATGTTAAAGAAGCAGTGTGAATATAGAGCGCACATTAGGTAGAACTATCTTCCCTAGCGGATGGATATTGCTGGGTGCTGCTCGTCACTTCCTTATGTGGAGCGGAGTGATTTTGGGGGCCGGAACTCGCTGATCACCGAACAAAAACACAACTTTACAACTTTATTCACTGATTTTGGAGAAACTGGATCCGATTTTACGGAGAAAATGTCGGTTGGTTTTGTTTTCTCTGATGTCCTCCGGCTGTTCCGCCTCGTCTCTCGGTGATTTACGGAGTTTGCTGATGAACAGATGCTTTACTTGTTGCTAAAGTAACCGCTAACTGCTGTTAGCTAGTTAGCGCAGTTAGCCGGGCAGCTAGCGGTCCTGTTAGCCGACTCTGTCCGGACCGGGAGCTCGGAGCGCCGGTGGACTGCTGGCGTTCACACCGCTGGCACACGAGCTTCGGACTGCTGAGAGGAGGTTTTGAGGACCGGACGGGTGGGGGTGGGGGGTCAGTAGGGAATGCTGGCCGGGGGCGGTGCCGGAATGGGCACCAGAACCGGGGCCGGGCGAGCGGGCAACGGAACCGGGCTCAGCAGCCTCCCGGTGAACACGGCCGGACCGGGACCGAACACCGTCTCCGAGACCGACGGAGGCCAGTTTGACGACAGGAAATACAGCACCGAGGTGATTTATAGCGGCTCCGACCCGGACTCGGACTCCGGGGACGACGATGACACGGCGGGCTCGGGAGGGGACCGGAGAGGCGTGAAGCGGGAGAGGAGCGAGCGGGAGGTCGGGCATCAGTCGGCCGCCTCCGGAGGCCTGAGCGGGGGTTACGGCGGGGTCAGCCCCGGGGTGCCAGGAGCCAAACCCGGCAAGAAAACCAGAGGAAGAGTCAAGATCAAGATGGAGTTCATAGACAACAAATTGAGGCGGTACACGACCTTCAGCAAGAGGAAGACCGGGATCATGAAGAAGGTGAGTGAAGGCAACACTTCTGCCAGGTAAACAGCAGAGGTCAGAGGTCACGTGTCTGTTTGAGCAATGATTCACACACACAACGAGCTCCACCTGGACCAGGTTAAAGCGATGAACACGTGAATTCACCCATACTTCTCATCCAACAGTGTCAGATATGTGGTACTTCATCTCTCTGCACTTATTTCGCTGATACCGAACGGATATGTTGATGTTAATGCTTTTATACTTTCATAATAAGGTTTTGAATGCAGGACTTGAAATTGTGTTCGTGAGTGTTTTTATAGTGTGGTATTACAACTTTTACTTCAGTAAGAGATCTGGGTACTTCTTCAAAACAGAAAGCACATGTTTAATTTGAAAGAGAAGGAACATTTCTTATAAAGTTACATAAATAAACACCATAGATTGTTTAAGTTTTATGAAGTGAAAATAAGTCAAACTAATATTGGATTTGTATTGAAATTGGAACTCCTGTCCTGAGTGGTCCCAGTCCAGCAGGTTCTGCTCACTGTGCAGAGACTTAAGTCTGAGCCGACCAGTCTCAGCTCTCTGTTCTGACTGTCTGTCCAATCACATGCTTTTACAACCCTGATTCCATGTGGCATAAAACCTAAATTAACTGGTTTGCAAATCTGTGTTGACTTGGATTCAGCTGAGTACAGTTCTGTTGGAGAGGGATGTTTTTATTTTCATTAGACTTTACTATAAGTTGTGTTCTTTCATTAGTTCAGAGCCATCTTTGGCTTCAGACAGGCCGTTTTGAGTTGAAGTTATTTGAATGAAAGTGAAATTCAGACATTTGGGTTCAAATCAGTCCATCTTTGGTTTTAGACTGTGCATTGATGAACTTCTGCTCTTGTTGCACTGACAGTAACCTAACAAGTTGTCACCTCTCTCGTCTCCTCTGCTTCACTCTGTGTGTTGAGGTGTTATTTTGTCCTTTTTATCAATTTTGATTGATAACATTTTATCAAAGTTATTTTATCAGACCTGCCCCTACTCTGCTTCTGATTGGCTCTGACCCTGACAACCATTACCATTTTACACCTCATGCCAAAACCTAACCAGCCAAACCTGCAAGGGAAACATTAACCAATCGGAGACAAAGTAGAGCGAGTTGACCCTCACTGTGATGTTGTGTCTTTGTTTAGGCCTTTATTGTTTCTGCACCTGTGAATGAATGTGGATATTAAACAACAACACCGCTGCTCTCCCTCTGCAGGCGTATGAGTTGTCCACGCTGACTGGCACTCAGGTGTTGCTTCTGGTTGCCAGTGAGACGGGTCACGTCTACACATTTGCCACCAGGAAGTTGCAGCCCATGATCACCTCAGAGACAGGCAAAGCTCTGATCCAGACCTGCCTCAACTCTCCAGACTCCCCGCCTCGCTCCGACCCCTCCTCCGACCAGAGGATGAGCGCCACAGGCTTCGAGGAGACTGACCTCACCTATCAGGTGTCTGAGGCCGACGGCTGCTCGGAGGTCGCCAAGGTAATGCCATGTTCCGAGACAGAAAGGTGTTGAGCACAGTGGTATGAATTATACAGGAGGGCGACCAATTTCAGTCCACGGCACAGACAAACTAAACAAGCTTTCCTTGGCAGAACTTGGCTGCGATCTTGGCTGATGACTGCGCAGCCTCTGTCAGTTACAAAGGGACCTACTTCACTGTTTTACATGGAGGCTCCATGAAATTAAAGTTAGCTTTACATAAGTCACCTTTATTAGCACGTTATGAGTGTGAGAAGGTCTTAGGGTCTAGTTTGGCATTCTTAATGCATTAGACTGAAGACAAGTGCTGCTCTGCCTAAAGCACTGGCGCTGCTTGTGCTCTGGAGACCAGGACAGCGGCAGCCATAAATGTGTGACAGACTTGAAATGACGTTTTTCAATGTTGACTTCATCAGAGTTTTTCATTTCTCCACCCCATAAACAACTTTCAGCACATTAAGCTGGTGAGAGTTAGAGAATGTGAGTATCAGTTCTGCGACCACGATACCAGACGAGCAGACAGGGAGGAGAGGAACCATTCAGCAGTTAGTTAACAGTTATGCAGCATTTGTATGCAGCCACATAACTTTACATTCATGAAGTGAAACTGAACTAAGGATCCTCCTTAACCCAGGAATCTGCACATATAATACATATACATCAATGTAATACATCAGTGGTTCATAAGAGGTAACAGGAAATGCAACAGAAATAATCCTGGCCATAATGGTCATAAGAATCTGACTCAATGTGAAAAGTTTCTGTTGGTAAAGACTGAAGACAACATCTGGACACAACATTTAGAAAAGGACAAACTTTTTTTTATTCGCTACGGTCACAGCCTTCAGTGCAGAGTTTGATCACAGCAACATGTAGTGTACTCTGGAGGAACTGCGGCTGATGGTGATTGGCTGCTGAGGCTCAGGCGTTGTACCTTTTGGTTGTGTCTCAGCCTCGTCCTTCTTGTCTGTCTCACCCTGCAGGATCTGATCAAACCAACATTCACCATGTCCCACCTGCCTGGCACCACACAGCCCACACCCTCGTCTTCTTCAGCGTCCTCTTCCTCCTCGTCATCAGTGTCCATGCAGGTGCAGACCAGTGCCCCCTCCTGGCAGCCTTCCTCCTCCACCAACGGGACGGTGCTGAAGACATCAGCTGGTGTTGTGCTTCCTGGAGGCTTCACCTTGATGTCAGGTAGGAGGGTGGAGCTTCCTCTCGCCTGTCTTTCACCTGTTGTCTATCTCGTCCTGCTGACTTCTTGTGTTCTATTTATTTATTCTGTGTCTCTTGTTCTGCTCTTGTGTTTCTGTAGCTGCTGTGTTTTTTGTTTTGTCCCTTTTTTCAACTTCCAGTCAGTGTCAGGTGTGTTTACAGTGTGTCCGTCATCGACTCGTCGTGTCTGCTCTGCTTCTCGTCTTCAGACCTCACTGATGCTCTGAGCGGAGCAGATCTCTGCAGCAGGTTCAGCATCTGCTGGAAAGACTGAAACCAAAGAAGTGGAGGCTGTTGGAGCAGCATGTTACATGTTCAGCTGTCCACATACTTTTGTCCATGTAGCGTTAGAAGCTCTCACTGACCGCTCAGCTCTCAGCTTGTTAGCAGCTAACCTGTCTCCGGCCCCGCCCCCTTCCCTCACCTGTCCACAGGTGCCTCGCTGCCCCCTGGCACACACACCATCCCCCTCAGCCAGCTGCAGGGCCAGCCTGTGGCCATCCAGGGCCCCGTGGCCCCCGGCCCTGCTGCCACGCTGCACGCTCAGCCCACACAGCAGACCACGCTGCTCCGCCTCCCCGCCACCGTGTCACTGTCAGGTCAGCACGCAGCCACGCCCACCTGAGTGTGTTTGTGTGTTTGTGTGTGTGTGTGTGTGTGTTGTCTCTCCTCTGCCGCTCACAGGTCGTTATCTGCTGGAGGGTTTCAGCAGCACAACTGTCTCTGAAAACATCACAGCATTTCAAAATGCTCACTGTTATCAGTTACAGTGACCTTAAAGAAAGAAAAACAAGGTTTTGGTTGAACAAATGCTCTATTTATGACCATTATGTATGCGAGACATGAAACTTGATATAAACAAAAATATTTTTTAAAAGCACTACTACAGTAAAATTCAGTATCCTAGATAAGCGCAGGATGGGGCTGCATCCCTCATGTGCTGATACTGAGGAGTGATGTGATGTCAGCACTCTGCTTCTGTAACATGAGCTCAGAGGTGCTGTGAAGGGTAAAAACTGAGTCGGCAGCTGTTCAGGTTTTTTTTCAGTTCAGGTAATAATCAAACAAACACTTTTCAGTAGAAAATCTGATTGTTTTTCATTAGTTGCCGTAGTCAGTGAATCCAGTCAAGGTTTAGTGTGAATGATGGAGGGACTAACTTCCTCACTTTGACCATGAAGCTGAGAGCGTGTTGCTCCTCTCCACCATGAGACAGAGAATAAAGGGGCTCTAACCTGTGAGTCTTGCCTGTAAAGGGGGTGTTTGGTGTATAAATCCTGGTTGTCTTTCTGTTTTTACTCTCTTTTCTGTTTCTGTATGTTGATGATTGATCAGCTTCAGAGTCAGATTGTTGGTATCAAACAGCAGAGTGAACATGATAAACAGAAACAGACTGAGCTCACAGCTGTTTTCTGTCTCCACACACAGAGTGGAATATTCAAGAAGAAGTGTCCTTCTCTGATAAACTTATCCAACTAACCTGTGTGTTCATCAGGAGGCGGAGTGTCTCAGCAGCTGCAGACCTTCCAGGTGCAGCCCAGCAGTCAGCAGATCTCCAGCAGTCAGAGCAGCTCAGACATCCACCACCCGGCCTCCTCCACAGGTAAGAGCATAACTCCACCTCCTCCACAGCCGTCCAATCACAGCAGCAGTGGGTTGACTTTCTGCTCTGAGCATTGATGCAAACAAGAGTTTGGTGATACTCTTTGTCACTTTCTGGAAACATGCCCTTATTGTGACGGTGCCTCAGTGTGTGCAAGTATGAAAACTGACTTGATAAAGGTTTTTCTAAAACAACTTTTGTTACATCTCTGATTGATGTTACAGTTTATTCTCAATGTTAAACTGGTATATAACAAAAATAACATGCAGTTTGGTTTGAATACTTTTTACAAGGTCCAGTGTGTGATGATGCAGATTAGTGTTAAATCAACAGAAGTGAGGAGACAGACAGAGAGAGAGAGAGAAGACGAATGACATTTAACAGAGATTCTGGATTGGACTCAGACTCTGGGCATCCTGAACTTTCTGTTTGTGTTTGTCTGTGTCTGTTTGTGTCACGTGGACCAACAGAGGGTGAAGGCTGGGCTCCATGAGTGATCACATTAAAGTGACCACACCAAAGGTCCTTGAATGTAACATGGAGGTGAAACTTGTCATTGGATCATCTGAACCTGATCAGTTTTATCTGTCCCTGTCTCCCTGCAGCCAGTCTTCCTGCCTCCATCGTCTCCTCCTCTTCCTCCTTGTCCTCCTCCTCTTCCTCAGTGGCAGGTCACATGATGTACCCCGGTGGTCACACGGTGATGTATGCTGCACCCACGCCCTCACTGGGTGACGGCAGCCTCACCGTCCTCAACACCTTCCCCCCAACAGGCCACGCCCAGTCACATGACCCTGGTACAAACCTGCTTCTATGGTCACATTGTTATTATTATTTGCCTATTATTATTGTTTGCTTCTGTGTTAGTAGTTGTTATGTTTTATGTCTCCCAGGTTCCCTCCCGCAGGTCTTCCTCACTTCACTTCCTCCGGTCGCTGCTCAGATCCCAGTGTCTGCAGTCCAGCTCCACCCGGTAACTGAGTACTTTGGAATACTTCAGAATACTACTGAATATCACTGAATGCTACAAAAGTACTTGAGAGTGACTCCTGCTGTTTGTATTTGTTGTTCAGATGGTGATCAGTCAGCAGAGCAGCAGCAGCAACCTGACAGAGCTGCAGGTCGTCAGTGTGGATGTCCACCAATCAAAAGATGACTGACTGTCACTCACACACACACACACACACACACACACACACACACACACACTCTGGACATCATCAAAGATTCACTTTTTTCTTGTTTTTTTCAGTCAGTCAGTTTGTTGTGATACTGCAATCAACTTCCTGCTCACTTCTCTTTGTTTTGTGTTGAGACTCTTCATGCAGTTAAGAAACACCTGAAGCTTCCAGAATAAAGTTGCAATATTTTGAGAATAGGTTCTGAAATGAATATTACTGGGAATTCATAATTTTATGACAAAAAATCAGAAGCATTTGGTTTCTTCTACAAAAGTTGATACATGAATATAAAAATTCAAAAATCCATAAGATTTTTTCAGACATTATGAGACACAACAAAGTCCAGGACTTCTTTCCTCCATGGTCCCTGATGGTCCATCAGTCCATCGTCATCACAACAAGACGTTCAACGTCTGAAACACACAACACTGTGTCACATTCGATCATAAACCTTTCTCTGAAAATCTGCAGGTTTTATTCTGTAAATGTCAGATTCATCTTTTAACCCTGAATCTTGAACAGAGAGATGATGATGTCATCAGACTGATGTTCAGGTGATAATGTCAGCAGGTGTATCACACACTCACCTGTGTGTCAGTGTGTGTTTATTGAATAGTATTTGTCCTATGAATGTATCTGTCTGTTTTTGTTTGACTTTATGATTTTAAAAAACAAAAAGTGCCAAAAACGCTGAGACATTCAGTCACACATGCTCATGCTCATATTTCCTTCACATTCCTGCTCAGACAGTCGGTCAGGGTTTAGGAGGCATTATGTTTTTCTCTAACAGGAGAGTTAAATGATGCTGCGTTCGAGAGCAGAGGTTTCAGTTTGAGACGTTGGACTGACTCAGCAGGTTCACACACAGATTTAAACATGCTGGTTTCTGACTGTGTGTCTCTTGGACACAGAGGCATCACAAACCTTTTCTCTTGTTGTTTTTTCCAGATTTTAAGGCATGCGTGTTACATCACTTCCTGTTTTACAAAACATGATGTACAGAGAATTTTGAAATGTAAAATGCACTGATGTGGACATTGAATAACAAGAACTCATCGTTTGTTGATACAGATTCAGTCAGAAGAAACGTTCATCCTGCACAAATGTGAAACAGAATGAAGTCAAAATGTTTAGATTGAACAGTTTGTAAGGACATAAGTAATGAGACGTAATTATCAGCTGAAATATCTGATCAGTAATGATCCTTTTGTTTGATCATTCATCAAAGGCTAACATGTATTTCTACTGTGAATGTCAGCATGTTAAGTACACACTGTACACTGGCGGCGTGTGCGGTTGAACTGGGAGGATGAACTGGTTGGTGCGTTTAAGGACACTCAGCCAATCTGAAAACTGTAGAGTTCAGTCATCAAAAGACAAACAGGAATCTAACATGGATGTGATGACTGAAGATCGATATTTTCAGTCCCGATCTGGATTCCACTTCAGTCTCAGGAGTCTCTGTTGGAGCTGCTGGACCTCATCCGACTCTGGATCTGAACACATGCAAGGGTTTCTTTAATAAACTGAACTGTGTTTTTTAGACTTTTGATCTTAAAGTGGCAGAGTGCAGCAGGTCATTCCTCAGCTCTCTGAACTCGGAACTTCTCTTGTAGTTCATGTATGTACATATATTTCTATACAGCGGTGATGTCATCAGTTATCGTTTGTTAGGTTGTTTCTTCTGAAGCTGAAGAAATTCATCAGTAATCAGTCAATAAAAGAACTTTTTAGAGAAGATGTGTCTGATTGTAATGTTGAGCCACCAGGAGGCTCTAAGCAAAGCTGGAATCACCTCCCTGGGGCCCCAGACCTTTGAGGGCCTGGGGAGGAATCTGTACACCTTCACTGGGAAAAGGAAATGACTGAGACAAGCTGGTCTGGGCACATGCACCAAGTCTCTGTGTGACTGACAACTTTTAGTTTTCCATTATTTTTGTGAGAAGATTAGAACATACAAAAATACAAAGCACCGGCTGCAGAGGCATCTAATACAAATTTACCCCAATTGTCAAAAGATACTCTTTTATCACAATTATAGAAATAAACCTTGACACAGCTTCAGTCTTTGTCAATAACTCAATAATAACTTCATAAACAAGCAAAATGGTAAGAAGTGACTTGATTTTCTTTCTTTTTTTTTATGAAGAAGGCTTAGCTGCTGTCTGAGGGTGATTTTCTTTGAAATATAGATACCAAGATGTTTCTCACATTGTTTTACAGTGACATGAAAGCATGAAGTTTCTCTTCCATCTCACTGAATTAAAGTCAATCAGGCAAATGTGTGTGTGAAAAGAAAAATGAAAACAGAAATGGAAAAGTGTGTGTGAAGGAGCGAGATCACAGGTCTTTGCTTCCTGGAGCTTCAGACTGTAAAACCAGCACTGCTCCCAACAGACCAGACATTTACATCAACATACATTTATGTCATCACATCTGTGTCGGTTCCATTCAATGTGCAATATTGTATTTCAGTCAATTTCAGTGTGCAATATTTTCTATTGAGTATTTAATATCTAATATTTCATAGCATCATAATTCCAGCCCACAGTGTATACACAGGTTACATATTTCATTCACAATGCAAATTGTAAACAATCACATGGCAATTTGTTACAATCTTTTTAGCCTGTTTAAATTGTTCTTTCTTATTTAACTGTACTATCACCTTTGCTGCTGTGCAGTTTCCCCACTGTGGGGCGAAGTTTATCTTATAAGAATAAAAGATTATGATAAAAACCCACACTCCAATCCAGGAGGTGGCGGTAATGAGCTAAAGATTTATTTGCCAGCCGCTGAAGAAACAAAGAAGAACAAATCTGAGCGCTTCACTGATGTGACGTCAAAGAGTCCGTCGCTTCCAGGTAACGTCATCGGCGCGACACGTGTGGCGGTTTTCTTCCCCGTGTTAGCAGTTAGCTGAGCGGCGCAGCGGACAATCTTAATTTTTACCGGATTCTCTGTGAGATTTAGCTGAATAAAGACGATGGCTGCTGCCGGGGCGCAGGGCAGGAAGAGGCTCCTGAGGGAGGAGGACATGACCAAGGTGGAGTTTGAGACCAGCGAAGAGGTGGACGTTACCCCCACCTTTGACACTATGGGCCTCCGAGAGGACCTGCTTCGCGGCATCTACGCCTACGGTAGGCCGAGGATCCGCGCGGCCTGCGGGCGAAAAGTTACCTCTGGATGCTAAAGCTAATTGTTCATCACTATAATATTTTTGTAAGAGCCCTATAAATTAAGACGTTGACTTAATTGCCACCACCGTTTTGCTTGCATCTTATATGTAGTGTTAACATTGAAATGTGTCTGTTTTGTTAAAATGTTCAGCGGCACTTCGGTTAGCATTAGCATTAGCCCTTCCAGCTAACTCGACGGTGCTGCGCATTTTCAGATTTTGCTCTTCGCGTAGTAGTATAAACACAGCTAGTGTACTTCTCTGTCGTTTGTAGGTTAAGTTATAATGTTGAGATGTGCAGCTGAAAATCTGCAGTTTGCTGTTAAAACGGTTTCGACTCAAAAAAAAAAGTGCAGCAACGTAAATTCACCGTATTGACGGTTGTTTAATATAAGATCAGATAAGATAAAGCTTCAATCGTCCCACAGATGGGAAATTCACATATCACAGCAGCACAGGGGAGAGCAGCAGCACTTCAATATTGAAAGAACGAATAACGGGCTTAAAAGAAGGTATTAACAAGTTCTCATGACTGCTGTACTGCTCCAAGCTTGGATATGAAATAGAAAAATATATGAGCAGTTAATTGACACAATGGGTCTACACTGAGGTAATAAATGAGAGCCTAAATATAGAATACTAAATACAGAATTTACAGTTTACAGCTGAAACAGTTCAGATCAGACGAACGCGAGCTGGAGGGAGTTCAGTTCAGATCAGTGGAAACATGTGAATGGATGGTTCTGTGGATCATCAGTGAATCTGTCTGAAGGTTGGCAGTCGTCCAGGTCATTGTTCAAATGAAGGTTGGGGCAGTTGGACTTGTTTGTAGATTTATTTCAGAACTCAAGAAGCTTCTTGGGTGAGAGAATCTACAAGCAGGTCCAGTTGATTCAACCCTTATTTGATGGTTCATCAGAGGATATGAAGGTGATTAGGCTCCTGAGGCTCTGCTTCTTTTTTCGTTTGTTTCTTCTCTCTCTCTGTCGATTGATCACAGTCACATGTTGTGTGTGTGTGTTTGGGCCGTTTACCTAAAATGACTGTTTCCACTTGGATGCTAATATGAAATTTACTGCGATCTATTTTGATTAATAAATCATAAACTTTTGGGGGGAAAAGAACAACTGGTTTCAACTCGAGTCAACAGTTCTGGTGAGGCCTGTGACGCCTCTGTCTGAATGACTAAAGATACGGCTGTAACTGGCAGTCGAAGACAAATGTTCATGTGTGGAAGGAGCTGTGAAACCTTTCAGAACTGTCCTCTGTTGTTAGCAGAAGCTTCTTGTGACAGAGTTTGTTTTGTGATTCAGGCTTTGAGAAGCCGTCGGCCATCCAGCAGAGAGCCATCAAACAGATCATCAAAGGCCGAGACGTCATCGCCCAGTAAGAACTCTAACAACCGACCTCAGTACTGTGACTGTCCTGTAAAGGTCCATGATGTTCTATAACAGCTCATCTCTGATCTGTTCAGGTCTCAGTCTGGAACAGGAAAGACGGCCACCTTCTGTGTGTCAGTGCTGCAGTGTCTCGACATCCAGGTCAGTGTTGACATGAACAGGTTCCAGTGTCTGTGCTCTTCTAGAGACTCAGGGACTTTACCTTTGTGTCAGCAGGAGGAAACAGGCTCAAACTACGCTTTTAGAACTTTAGGTTTTAATTTGTGACAATAATAAGATAAATCTTATGTGTCCGCCAAGGAGGTAATGTTTTTGCTGGCGTTTGTTTGTCTGTTTGTTTGCAACATAACTCAAATAGTTATCGAGAGATTGATGAAATTTTCAGGCAATGTCCTTTCTGGGACAAGGAGCAACTGATTAAATTTTGGAGGTGATCTGGAAAACCGCCATTACGGATATGTGGATTTTCGGGTATAACTATTAAACTAATAATGATATCGATGTGATTCCAATTGCTAAGGGTCTGTTTTTATGGTCCAGGAATCCATTGAAACAGGACTAATATTTTGGGGTGTAAGTCACAATAAGCTGGGGGAACTGTGCTGCTTGGCGGAGGTCTGCGCTCTCCCAGTGCTTTTCTAGTCTTATTTTAAAGATAATAATAATCAACAAAAGTTCAAAATGTGGTAGAAAATTAAATTTGATTCAGACTAAAGAAACATTTGTTGTGAGTAATTGTGTTTAAGATTTGAGAGAAACTGTATAACAATCTCACCACAGTTGTCGTGTTTCAAATGGTGTCCGAGTCTGAACCAGTCTGCAGCTTCACCTGTGCAGGTGTTGAGGTGATGACATCATGCTGTGGTGTGTTCTCTGTGTGCAGGTGAGGGAGACCCAGGCTCTGATCCTCGCTCCAACCAGAGAGCTGGCTGGACAGATTCAGAAGGTAGCCCCGCCCACACCATCACACCAGTCCAATCATCTGTGAGGAAGGATGACGTGCTGTGTTCTGATTCACTGTCTCTGCCCTGTGTGTCCAGGTCTTGCTGGCTCTGGGAGATTACATGAACGTCCAATGTCACGCCTGCATCGGTGGGACCAACGTGGGCGAGGACATCCGTAAACTGGACTACGGTCAGCATGTGGTTGCAGGGACACCTGGACGAGTGTTTGGTGAGTTTAAATGCCAGCACCAGCAGGAGGCGCCGAATCCACACCCTCATGCTCACAGCACAGTACAATGGACCTGCTGCTTTGGCAACTCAACATACGCAATGTGTACAGTCATGAAAAACAGTGTCGTAAAGTTTTCAGTGGTATCTGATGACAATCAGGTTTAAACACGATGTCTGTGTCGGTGTCACATCATCAGTTTAACTGCTCTGTCGTCTTTGCTACTGGACAACTACAATTTCCCCACTGAGGAACGAATAAAGGAATATTGATTCTTATCTTATGCAGCTTATGACTGGGTTGGTGTCTGGTTTTGAAATTGCACTGAATCAGACCTGTCTTATTTGAAAGCTGGGACTTGGACCCATGCAGAACTGAGCACTATCAGGCCTGAACCTGTTGAGGGAGACACAGACCTGATCAGCAATGATTTCACAGCTAAAGTTACACTTGATGTACAGATCTGACCTGATGTAACGTTAGGAGCCCTCGCCCCTGTGCTTGGCTGTCACAGGTTTACCCATCGAGCCTGAGACGAGTCTGGCCTCTGACCACGTGTCTCCTTTAACCTCGCTCTGACATCACTTAACTCGTTGTGGCTCTCATCATTTCACATCATTTCATACTTACATGCAGTCACACTTACATTCACACAGACAGAGGTGGACTGCAGCTCATCTGTCCACTGACTTCGTATGTCTTGTACTGAATTGTGAAACCTGTCAGGCCTGATGTTTCTTTGTTGTTGTTTTTCTGCAGATATGATTCGCCGCAGAAGTCTGAGGACGAGAGCCATCAAAATGCTGGTTCTGGATGAAGCTGACGAGATGCTCAACAAAGGTGAGACCAAGCATGCGCAAGTGTATCACCTAGAGACAAAGCTGTGATGTCTGTTCACAGAACAGCTATTCAAACACTTCAAATAGACATGCTCAGTCTACATAAGTAGAATTAAATTTGTGTAATTGACCTTTGTGACATTTGTAAATCATTGATCATATTTACAAATACACTACATATATGTATAGTCAAGAGAGTTTGAATTAATACTGATGCAGCATGTGATGGAACCTTCTATATTCAACAGCCTTAATTAAATAGTTTCCTTCACAGCACCAACTTCATATTTGCTCTTTTCACTGATCTCATTTGTTTTCTGGTAAACCTTGTCAGAATTTTTGCTATAAGCATCAAAATACAGACGTCACAAGCTTTTTTCCATTTTTAGGGGCCTATAAATGAGAAAGTATCATTTCTGTCACAGATATAACATCTTTTCCTGATAGTACTATAACATGTCTCATATATTGTAAAGAATGACATGACAAAACATGTGGTGTCATTAAATCTGGAGATATAACATGCATTCCAGGAAGCCATATTTGGCATGTCATAAATCTGCAAATATGTATATGGATTTGCAAATATGGATTTCCTCTCTGTTCAGGGTTCAAGGAGCAGATCTATGACGTGTACCGTTACCTGCCTCCAGCCACACAGGTGGTCCTGATCAGTGCCACACTGCCTCATGAGATCCTGGAGATGACCAACAAGTTCATGACCGATCCCATCCGCATCCTGGTCAAACGGTGAGTGTTCAGGAAAGAGTCGAGAAAACAGAGAATACAGAGGGCATCCACAGTCAAACAGCAGCATCTTCAGATCCTGAATCTGAAAGTTTACGATGAACTGAACTCTAAACAACACGTCTCTCTCTCTCCCTCTCTGTCCCTCCCCCTCCCCCCTCCGCCTCGCCCACAGTGATGAGTTGACTCTGGAGGGGATCAAGCAGTTCTTTGTGGCTGTGGAGAGAGAAGAGTGGAAGTTTGACACACTGTGTGACCTGTACGACACTCTGACCATCACACAGGCTGTCATCTTCTGCAACACCAAGAGGAAGGTCAGATATGTTGTTTTTCATATTCACAGTGGGTCCACGTCGAAAAGCTCTTATTATTTCCAGGTTTACATGAAAATATTAGGTTTAAAAATTCAGAAACATTTGAAAACCTAACACAGCTTGAACATGGACATGGAAGGTTTAAGATTCTGAACTTTTTCTAGCTCATCGGTAAAATTTAGTTAATTGACCAACTGAACTCCTTTGTACAAAAGCTTAGACAGAACAAGAGTGGCCAAACCATCAGAAGGCCCTGCCTGCAGCAGCAAAGCTTTCTGGGAGGTTGAGTCCGTATGTGTGTGTTTCAGGTGGACTGGCTGACAGAGAAGATGAGAGAGGCCAACTTCACGGTGTCGTCCATGCACGGAGACATGCCCCAGAAGGAGAGGGAGTCCATCATGAAGGAGTTCAGATCAGGAGCCAGGTAGCATGAGCCAGGACCTGAGGCACAAAAGTCCTGTAGTGTTGCATTGTGTAGTGTCGTTGTCACGCAAACCAATCATCACGTGTGTTTTGTCTTCTTTCAGTCGTGTGTTGATCTCTACGGATGTTTGGGCTCGAGGTTTAGACGTTCCTCAAGTTTCTCTGATCATCAACTACGACCTGCCGAACAACAGAGAGCTCTACATCCACAGGTACACATCATGTCTGCAGCACTGCGTATCCCTCCACAGAAAGTAGTCCCGTTATAGAGAATTCATTCCTTTCATCTCAGCTGATGGGCAGGATTTTCCTCCCGACTCTGGAAGTATTAATGTGTAAAAATACATACGAATCTGGTTTGGATGATAAAACGATGGAAGATGGTAACGAAATTCTTCTTCTTCTCTTTGGGCCATCAATAATAATTGTGAAGTAAATGTGACATTAATATTATGATTGAGAAAAAGAGCCTGAAATGGAAAACGAAAACAATTTAGTGAAAATGATCGAAGAAGTGAAAATAGAAACTTGTAACTAAAACGGAAAATCAAAGTGGAACCACTAAAATGTAAAAGTCAAACATTTCAATATTTAAAAGGAAATGAAAAAGAGTTTCTTTATCTCTGTGTGTTGTCAGCACTGTTGAAATGAGGGGTGGGACACAGAACAGGGTCACTGCTGTCCGTTCTACAGCATCCTCACTTCATTTATCCTGTTTCCCCTTGATTAAAGAATGTGTTTATAAACTGCCTGTAATGACCTGAAGTGACCTCTCACCTCCTTCAGGATTGGTCGTTCCGGTCGTTATGGTCGTAAGGGTGTGGCCATCAACTTTGTGAAGAACGACGACATCAGGATCCTGCGGGACATTGAGCAGTACTACTCCACCCAGATCGACGAGATGCCCATGAACGGTAGGAGCCAATCAGAAGGAGCATTAGTTCCTCTTCTGATGATGCCACAGCCGCACAGAACAGTGTCTGCTTTGAGTGTTACAAATCAGGTTTTCAATGACCCTGTTTACACAGACACCTGTTCTGGTTCAATAAAGGATCATCCTGGAACAAACAGCTGGTTAAAATGTCATTAGATTAAAGACCACTTGTTCATTTACACACTCGGCCTATAAAGTAATTTTGTCTTGAGAGTAGTGTTGCGAACCAGCTGTGGCCCCCAGGGGCCCAGGTTGGAGAGCTCTGGTCCTCCATCAGGACTCCTGACAGAACACTGTCACCATGAGAAGCTGTTCAATGAACTGAAGCAGTGAACTGTTGCCTGCCGAGCTAGTGTGTTGGCTGACATGTTTTTGTTCTCTCTGCAGTGGCTGATCTGATCTGATGTAACCTGGACGTTGGAGCTCTGCCCTCCTTTTACTTTTTGTTCTTTTTTTTTTTTTTAAATAGTTTGTGTTTTTCTCAATTTGACTGTTGAGGTGAAAACGGCTGTAAGACTTCAGATTTGTTTTTGTAAATAAAGGTTGGTTTTTTTTGGTCCACCTCAGTTTCTTCTGGTTTGTCCTTTAACTCGCACGAACAAAAAAATTAAATAATGTTATTATACAGTATATGTTAGTAAAGTGTGTGTGTGGGTAAACATTGTGTTTTTATTAGAAGCATCTACAGGTTAGTTTAATACTTTGGTTCAACTTGTTCGGGGTAAATAAAAAAACTGAGCCTGTTGATCTTAGACCAACTTTAAAATCAGATTTTATTTCATACACAAACAGAAAACAGAAGGAAAAAAGTTTTACAGTGAAAATGAACAGGAAATATTAAATTCAAATAACAGGCACAAAAAAAATCACAAAGTTTTTTGTTGTTTTTTTTAAAAATTATTTCACATCAAATATTCAGAAAATAAAAACAGGAATAGAGCTGCGGGGTGAAAACCATGTATGATGCACTGTGTTGAAGTCAGTTTAACATGCTGATATTAAAACACCTTGAGGACTCACCTGCCGATCAAAGCCTTTGCCAAATATTACAGATTCAGATGCAACACCTGTTCCTAATAATCTGGACACTGAGTGTGAGCACTCTCACAGTTGCTGTCGCTGTATACAAATAAAGTTGCCATGATTTAATAAGGAACCGAGACACTGTTTTGTCTCCATTCAGTCAAACATAAATCGGATCTGTGATCAGACTGATGACCTTCACTAAAAGGTCACATGATATTTTAACCAATAAAAACTGACTTCACATCTGTTTCCGGTTTCTCTGCAGATCTACTTTAAACATGTGGCTATGTTCAGTCGACCAATACCAACGCTGCTGAACTGTGTTTGGAAATGTTGAAGTTATTAAATTATCATAATTAGCACATTATCACACTATGAACTGTTCTGATCAATACTTATTGATTACCTGCATCAGAAATGTGACCTTTGCTGAACAGTGCTCAGCTCTGACATCAGGGTTACACAGAATGTCTGATTGGTCAGATCACAGCCAATCACGACGGAAACTTGACAAAATAAAGGGATGCAATTCCTGTTGATATGATGTGGATCATCTTAAGGTGTGAACCAATGGGATGCCAGTTAGAGGGGTGGGGCTTAGTGTCAGGACCTTCTAACAAACATAAACCTGCTCTGATTGGTCAGATTAACTCAGCTATAGGAAGTGCGTCATTGAGCATATAACAAACCAGCCAATCAGAAGAGGAGGAGGATGTTGAAGGCATCTACAGGTCACGTCTGATGAACCAGATCTCATTCCTGCGGCGGGGGACGCCGGGGTTCTCGTACACGGCCACCATGTAGTCATCTCTGCGGAGTTCGTCTGTGACGCCGAGAATCTCCCACAGCAGGTTGATCTGACGACTCACCGTCTCCTCTGTGGTCGTCCCAAAGAACGTCCTGACAATCAGAGAGCAGAACACTATCAGCACACAGGTCACGTGGGAGAGATGGAAAAAAGTTTCCCTATACATCCATCCATCCATCGTCTTCCGCTTATCCTGGGCCGGTTCCCAGAGGCAGCAGTCTGAGCAAAGAGGCCCAGACTTCCCTCGTCCCAGACATCTCTTCCAGCTCTTCTGGTGGGAACCCAAGGCGTTCCCAGGCCAGCCGATCTCGATCTTTCAGTCATGACCCAAAGCTCATGACCATAGGTGAGGGTTAGAACGTAGATTGACTGGTAAATCGAGAGCCTCGCCTTTTGGCTTAGCTTCTTCTTCACCACGACGGAAGTGCATGACTGCAGACGCTGCACTGATCCGCATGTCAATCTCACGCTCCATCCTCCCCTCACTCATGAACAAGACCCCGAGATACTTAAACTCCTCCACTTGAGGCAGGACCTCTCCACTGACCTGGAGGGGACAAGCCACCTTTTTCCGGTCGAGAACCATGGCCTCGGATTTGGAGGTGCTAATTTTCATCCCAGTCGCTTTGCACTCGGCTGCAAACCGCTCCAGCGCACGCTGAAGGTCCAGGCTCAAAGAAGCCAACAGCACCACATCCTCTGCAAAAAGCAGAGATGAGATCCTGTGGTCCCCGAACTGGACCCCCTCCGGCCACTGGCTGCACCTAGAAATTCTGTCCATAAAAATTATGAACAGAACCGGTGACAAAGGGCAGCCCTGCCGGAGTCCAACATGCACTGGGAACAGGTCTGACTTACTGCCGGCAATGCGGACCAGACTCCTGCTCCAGTCACACAGGGACCGGACTGCTTTTAGCAGAGGGCCCCCGGACCCCATGCTCCCGGAGCACCCTCCACAAGATGCCACGAGAGACACGGTCGAACGCCTTTTCCAAAGCCACAAAACACATGTGGACTGATTGGGCGAACTCCCATGAACCCTCCAGCACCCGACGGAGGGTATAGAGCTGGTCCAGTGTTCCACGACCAGGACGGAAACCGCATTGTTCCTCCTGAATCTGAGGTTCGACTATCGGCCGAATCCTCCTCTCCAGTACCCTGGAGTAGACTTTCCCGGGGAAGCTGAGGAGTGTGATCCCCCTGTAGTTGGAACACACCTTCCGGTCTCCCCTCTTGAAAAGAGGGACCACCACCCCGGTCTGCCAGTCCAAGGGCACTGTCCCCGACTGCCACATGATGTTACAAAGACGTGTCAACCACTACAGTCCCTGCACATCCAGAGACTTGTGATACTAGGGGCGAATCTCATCCACCCCCGGTGCCCTGCCACTGAGGAGCTTTCCAACCACCTCTGTGACTTCAGCTTGGGTGATGGACGAGTCCGCCCCTGGATACTCATCCTCTGCTTCCTCAATGGAAGACGTGACAGCGGGATTGAGGAGATCCTCGAAGTATTCCTCGAGCTAGCAACGCCCTATAGGACTCCCTCTTCAGCCTGAGGGCATCCCTTACTTCCGGTGTCCACCACCGGGTTCGGGGATTGCCGCCACGACAGGCACCAGAGACCTTGCGACCACAGCTCCGAGCAGCAGCTTCGACAATGGAGGTAAAGAACATGGTCCACTCAGACTCCATGTCTCCAGTCTCCCCCGGGATCTGAGAAAAGCTCTCCCGGAGGTGGGAGTTGAAGACCGCTTGGACAGAGGGCTCCACCAGACGTTCCCAACAGACCCTCACGACACGTTTGGGCCTGCCGAGTCTGTCCGGCTTCCTCCCCCGCCAGCGTATCCAACTCACCACCAGGTGGTGATCAGTTGACAGCTCAGCCCCTCTCTTCACCTGAGTGTCCAAGACACACGGAGATCAGATGACACGACTACAAAGTCTATCATCGACCTCCGGCCTAGGGTGTCCTGGTCCCACGTGCACTTATGGACACCCCTGTGTTCAAACGTAGTGTTCGTTATGGACAAACTGTGACAATACAGAAGCCCAATAACAGAACACCACTCGGGCACAGATCAGGGAGGCTGTTCATCCCAATCACCCCTCTCTAGGTCTCACTGTCATTGCCCACGTGGGCATTGAAGTCCCCCAGCAGAACAATGGAGTCCCCAGTCGGAGCGCTGTCCAGCACCCCTCCTAGGGACTCCAAGAAGGCCGGGTACTCTGCACTGCTGTTTGGCCCGTAGGTCAAAACAACAGTCAGAGACCTGTCCCTGACCCGGAGGCGCAGGGACACGACCCTCTCATTCACTGGGGTAAACTCCAACACATGGCGGCTGATGTTTGGGGCTGTGAGCAAAGCCACACAATCATGATTGATCAATCATCAATCATGTTTATCAGTTATTAGAATTGACTGTGAGAGAACATGAACTGGACATGTTTGGATGAACTAAAGCTAAAATGTCAGTGATGCTGAGGCTCTGACCTGGTGACGACTCTGATTGGCCCCCTTTGAACGATGGTGATGTCGGGATCGAAGGGTCGGGGGGGGTTGGTCTGGAACTCCGCGGGCAGAAAAAACGCTGTCTCCACGTCTTTTTCAAACGTGTTTCCATCCTTCATCATGTGGATGTTACTGACCACTGGCACCGTCATGCCCAGGTATTTACCTGTATCAAAACATGATAATCCACACTGACCACATGACCCGACACATTGCACAGGTGTGCTGTGAGTGGATGGAGTCTGACCTGCAGAGTTTTCTTTACAGATGAAGCGCATCAGTTTCATGAAACCCATCGAGATGCTCTGCTCATACAGATCTTCTCCTTTGGTCACACAGGCCCAGTTTCCTGCTGGATACACCCGCTCCTCGTACAGCACCTCCCCCATCTACAGGGGGAGACACGGGGGGAGTCAGAACAGATACAGCATCTCCCCCATCTACAGGGACAGAGACTGCTGGACTGCTCTCTTGTGGTCAGTTGCAGTCTAAGGGTCTTTACCTTCTCATGGCAGGACACTGGAGCGTACGGGATGGGCTCCCTCTGCTGGCTGTTGCGGGTCATTTCCTGTATGGGTCCAGTCATTTCTGTAACACACATGCATGCACACACACCAACAGGAAGCTTTGAGGTTCAAACTGCATGTGTCAGTTTAGTCTGTTCCAACAGTTACAACATGAAGAAGCAGTGAGACGAGGTTGGTGCAGGACGACAGGCTCACAGTGAGACAGGTTTGATTTCAGACTATTCCAACGAAAGAAGTTGCATGTTTACATCAACAAATCTGTTGAAAATCTTAACGCTGTGAAGTTCATAACTGAAACAGAGATTATTTTCATTCCATCATTTTGGCACAAAGTTGAGGTCAGAAACCTCAAAGATGTGACTTAGTCAACAGGTACATCCAGGTGAGCTCTGCAGGTGACACGAGTGTTTCACAGCTCAGTCTCTATGATGGTTTTGTAACGTCTTCCGTACAAACCCACCAGGAGCCTTGTTCCTGCTGGACTTTGGTGTCTCATGGAGAATTAAGCTGCCAAGTTCAACAACATTTTGTCTTTTTTTACAATCAGGAGTCTGCAAAGGGTGTTTTATTTTGAAAATTGACCGGATGCTCTTCATCTGACTTCCTGTCTGATTTGGACTTCCTGTGTTGTGTTTGTGTGTTATATACTGAGTGAATAATTGTACAGTACTGACACATCACTCTGCACTGGCTCCACCTTTTTAACTGGTCACATTTTCATATTTCAGGAAATATTTATGTTTATCCATCGCAGTACATATACACATCATATTATTACATTACAGCTAATGCATTTATTTTATTACTCACCTGTTGACTATAGTATTATATTTTATATTTCTCTTCTACTTTATATCGTATCCCTTTATTTTAGCAGCTGCAACACTTTGATTTAAATTTAATTTTGTTCCACTTGTGTAATTTTTCTTCAGGTGGTGTTTGTCTATATATCTACAACCGACTGTCATTGCCAACGACGGCTTCACTGCAACTGTTGTGACAATGAAGAACCTGAACTGAGCAGACAGATGTGTCTCAGGAAGAATTACATGATAACCACATTTAAAATATTCTGGTTGTTGTTGTCTCATTGAAGTGCTTTTATTCTGAAGATGTGGCCAAACAGGAAAGAAATCTTCTAATTCACAATTAATTTCAGGGAGGAAAGTAGAAAAAAATGTGTGCAGCTGTACATTAGTTCTCACCTGTCAGTTAGTACTCAGAAATAGTCAATAAGAACCAGAGTTGCAGTAAATGATTCTCACCATTAGTTGATATATCTGCCAATTATCTTCTTGATCAATTGAATTGTGTTGGTTTGCTCCACAAGCTGCAGCTTTGAACAACCATTGTTATCATGACCAACACAGTAAAGCCACTAACATGCCCCGGAGGAGGTGCTGGCCCCGCCCCCTCACCTGGAGGAACTGACACCTGGTGGGTGCTTGCCACAGCCTGCCAGTGTGAAAGCAGTCGGTCGTCTTCATCCATTGGTTCGGGGTTGTCTGTGATGTCATCGTCGAACTGCTCGTCGTCCAGACCGTCGAGGTCTTCCAGAGAAATCAGAGCCATCTGTGCTGGAGGAGGAGACGAGCTTTGCCCGGCAGAGAGACGACGTCCACTGAGGGGAGACGGAGGGTTTACTGTTCCTGTAAGACACACACAAAACACACCTGTTCAAACACTTCTGAGAGGCCAGCAGTGAGTTCGAATCCAACCTCTGACATGAAGGAAGTCAGTTTTCTTAAAGCTGTAAGAACAGATGTTTTTATTGTCTTCAGCAGAAAACAACAAACATCATCACCTTCAAGTTGATCTGTTGATCAAACTGCTGTTTATTTACACATCAGAAGTTTCAGATCAACATTCATCTGATTGTGGTGTTTGTTTCTTCGACAGAACAATTATGTTAACACGATAAGTTCAATAAACCACTTTTCTATTTTAAGGGACTTTGCTGAAAGCGAAACGGATTCACTTTGGTCCCCCTTCACTTCCTTACACCACAAAACCGGACCTGAGTGGTTCGGAACCGACTGGAACCTCAAGAGATTCTTCAAACTCAGAGTCAAATGAAACTTGTGTCTTCGGTGGAAACCGGTTCCGGTCTGGCTCTGGGCCGCGGTGATGCGGAGCTCCGGGACTGAAAGTAGGTCAACTAAGGATCTGGTCCACACACCCGACCACAGGCCGCTGACCCGCTTCAGACCGGATCGGTTTACATAGAGCTACCAGCTGGACTAACAGGACCACAGAGGACCCGGTTCAGACACAACAGGGAGCAGAACTGAACTGGGTTTGGGCAGCACGGCTAATTTAGCATGGCTAGCATGTAGCTGCCTCTGCAGGGCAGACGCAGTTAGTCTGGTTCGCACTGTTAGTACAGTCAGCACACATGGACAGACCGGGCCAGGGCCATCATCGACAGGTGTTTATCTCACCTGGTTCTGGTCGCACCTGCCCGACAGGTGAGTCTGCGGCCGCTGAAGAAACCGTCCGTCAATCACAACAACGCGCCTGCTTCTTCTTCTTCTTCTTCTTGTTTCCGGTAGACTGTGTGCTCCGGATACTTCAAAATAAAAGCATGCAGTGCCTGTTTTTTTTTTTTTTTTTTAACAAATCTGTTTATTAAAAAGTAATTATTAATAAATCAAAATATTAAATATTTTGTCTCCCCGAACCTTTCTAACCTGAAGTGCCTGAAATATTTAAGCTTCAATATGTTCATGAAGAAAAGAAGTTTTGCAGAATTTGGATGTAAAACATGATAAGCAGCTGATCAACTGATCAGATGTGATCGATGCGTTTGGAGCCTCATTAAAGTTATACAATTTCTGAATGAAGCTGTCAGAAAAGTTTTTTAATCATTCAAGAAGCAAAAGCATCTATGCTGTGATGAAACAAGTTTGTTTTACATTTGAAGAATTGTTATGATTTTAAGGCCGTTTCTATATATACATATGTACATATATATATACATACGTAAAGAGGACAAATGAACTCCTGCTTATTCATATATTTGTGTATGTATGCATGTGTGTATGTGTAAATGCATGTATGTATATGTGTATGTATGTATGGATGTGTGTTTGTATGTGTGTATGTGTAAATGCATGTATGTATGCTGACCTACTGCGTCTCCACCTGGTACAGGAGCTGCACTGAGGCGGACAGAGGGAGGCTTCAGAGGACAGTCAAGGCAGCACAGCGGATCATCGGCTGCCCTCCCCCTCCCTGATGGACATCTACTCCACCCGGTGCCTCAGCAGAGCTCGCAACATCATCAAGGACAGTTTACATCCCGGTGCTCAGCTGTTTGACAAGCAGCAATACAATCTACAGGTGTGTACATAGCGAACAACAGTATTGAACGGAGACACATTGTCAGTCAGAGGCTTGTAAACATGGGTCCGGACTCTGCAGATCCAGTGGCACAAGAACCTGCAGAAAGCGACAGGAGAGAAGACACAGAACTAGGAGAGAAGGAAGAAGTTGCATTAGTACGATGCATTGATGGGTTATGAATGGATGCAGGTGGAGGAGAGAGAGAAGGAGAATGAACCTCAGTGCATCATGGGAAGTCCTCCAGCAGTCTAAGCCTATAGCAGCATAACTAAGGGATGACTCAGGGCTCACCTGGACCAACCCTAACTATAAGCTTTGTCAAAGAGGAAGGTTTGAAGCTGACTCTGCCTCCTGAACCCAGACTGGGATCTGATTCCACAGGAGAGGAGCTTGATAACTGAAGACTCTGGCTCCAAATCTATTTTTGGAGACTCTGGGAACCAATAGAAATCCTGCATTCTGGGAGCGTAGTGCTCTGTTGGGAAAATAGGGTCCAATGAGCTCTTGAAGATATGATGGTGCTTGACCATTAAGAGCTTTATAGGTTAGAAAAGGATTTTAAATTCAATTCTTGATTTGACAGGGAGCCAGTGCAAAGAAGCCAAAATGGGTGAGATATGATCTCTTTTCCTTGTTCTTGTCAGAACACGTGCAGCAGCATTCTGGATCAACTGGAGAGTCTTTAATGACTTCTTGGGGCAGCCTGCTAAAAGGGAATTGCAGTAGTACAGCGTAGAAGTTACAAATGCATGGACTAGTTTTTCTGCATCTTTTTGAGACAGGATATGCCTGATTTTTGCTATGTTCCGGAGGTGAAGAAAAGGCAGTCCGGGAAATTTGCTTTATATGAGCATTAAAGGACAAATCCTCATCAAAGATTACTCCTAGATTCCAATGCATATCTGCTCCTGTGCAATATTATGTGAACAACATAGAAATCTGGACTATTTTCCATCAATATTTACCATCTACCTCATTTCGTACACTGAGCCTCAATTGTGCTGTGCACAAGTCTGCATCTCATCTTGTATATATCTTGTATATTCAAAGCCTCCCTGCAACTTGTTAAACTGTCTTTTTTACTTAGACTATTTTTGTATACTTTTTAACTTAACTATTGCGCTGAAAGGAGAAGCTCTCCAATCTCATTGTACATCCTGTATAATGACAATAAAGGCCATTCTGATTCTGATTCTGTATGTATGTACATGTTGATGTATGTGTAATTGGGACATGATATTTTCATTGTTTGAGTAATAATAAGTGTGTAAATCAAAAACTGTCTTCCTGGATCCAACTACGTACAACTACAATAACGTTATTCTAATTTTCCATGTTGTACTTTTGCTATTGTGACATTATTTTAAATTCATGACATCTGTTCGTCCTCTGTTTGTTTTCTTCTCTGAGGACAGGAAGTGTCACCTGTTTGAAGTCAAATTTAAGTTAATAATATAAAAATATAGTATAATTGACAATATGTCAATAAAATGCTCAAACTGGTAGACAAAAACTTTAATGCAATGATTTAAGCCAACAGAGTGATCAGAGTAAAAAAAGAATGTTTTTTTTTTAACAGTATTTGCACATCAGCTTAAAAAAGGTTTGATAATGTAAAATCTAAAAGCAGCTTCAGTTTATAAAGAAATATTAACACCAGCATCGACGTGTTTAATCACAGTAAACAGCTATAAAAAAAACACCTGTGTATGTACCTCTTTCATAATGACGCTGTAACAGAACATGTGACCTGCTGCTGACCAATCAAACAGCTGACAGGTGAGAGCTTCATCATGGTCTTCGTCGCGTCACTTCTGCCTCCTGCTGGTTAGCTCAGGTAAGACAGGTTCCCACTGGCTGACGTCAGGAGACCGCTTCGACCTGACTGAGGGTCACATGACCAACTGGGCGGCTAGCAAGCTAATCTGCTAGCATGTTTACTGCCTGACGCTTGACTAGCGTTTGCTGTGAGAGCTGCTGTGACGCTGACAGGTGATCGACCACACTGACCGTGTGACTGCAGCACTGAGGTGTGTTCATCAGATATTTCTCCAGTTACTGTGAACAGAACGGATGGAGGTGACAGAGCCATATATTAAAGCTGCATGTTAAACGTGAGCATATCTTCACCTTTCAGTTGAACATGTTAACAAACAGTTGTTTATTTCCACATCAGCAGTTTCAGACCAACACGATCTTCATCTGTTTGTCGTGTTTGTGTCACCTGATGAATCTCAGTCCAACCTTCTCTCTCCTGCAGCTCTGTGAGCTGATCCAGAAACAAGGAGCTGAGACTCAACGTGAAGATCTGAACCATGAAGATCTGAGCAGGTGAGGGAGCTGCAGATTCAGCTGATGTTTCACCACACCACAAGTCCGTATGAATATTAGTGATGGATAAAATGTCAGATTTTGGAGGGAGGCTACTTCACTGCAGGTCTTTAGTTTGTTTTCAGGATCAGTGTTTTTGAATTGAGCTGATCAAAATTTGTCCAAACTAAGTCAAAATGAAAAAGAACACAGCAGGTTGATTCAGAGCTTCTCTGTGTTTCCTCTTTGCTAGGGTTAGGGTTAACAAGGCAACTCAAATCTAGACGACGTCATCTTTCTCTCCTGGTCACGTGACCCTTACCTTGAAGGTCATAGTGGACACGCTTCTCCACCCGGCTGCTCTTTTTGGATCTCACCTCAATGGTGGAACAGCAGTAGTTCTACCCTGCGAATTTCACACTGAGGGACGAATAAAGGTTTCTCTTCTGTCTGATCTGTCGCTGGGTTGTGCTGCAGTTCCTCCAACGTCCATTAGATGCTGCTGTGATCAAACTCACTGCCATGACGCGAATGAGAACACCTCCAGCTTCTCTCCACCAATACAAGGTCAGTGTCAAGTTGAGCTCTCATTATATTCAGGTCCATTTCAGATCTGGTCTCTTCAGGTTCAGGCAGTTTTTCCATGAGTCATTTTCAGATTGGGTCCAAAATGTTTCGATGTGTGAAGACATCTGGATGGTAGCAAGAGTGAAACGAGGCATGAGATGATCCCGTCATCTCGACCGAACGGGATTATTGTCATCTGTTACATGAAGGCAGTGTCACACAGACAGAATCAAGCAGAAACAAATACGAGTACAGTTATACTTTGTAAGAACAGTATACATATATAGACTGTTTGACTTTGGATTCTGATTCGAAGTTCACTGAACGTTGATGTTAGTCTGAGTAACGTAGACAGCTGGACTCAGCATGAGTCATCTGAACTGTGCTGGAATGGTTCAGTCCAGTTCTAAGTCCGGTTTTACTTTATATCCCCTGGTCCTTCACTTGGTGTCTGACAATATTCCGGCCAACTGCAATATGTTATGATAGTTTGTACTTGAATAGTGAACGTCCTTTCTTGAGTACTTTCAGTGTTGCATTATGGGATGCTTTGAGTCATCAATAAAATGGCGGACACACTGAAGAGTGGGCGGCTAGTGAACAGCACAGGATTTAGTTTGGTCCTGGTTCTTTTCAAATGTAATACAAGAGCTGGTGACTGGAGCCTCCGAGTTCAGAGCTTCACTTCACTTGACGGTGTCATACTGGTTTGGTTCTGGTTTGGTCCTGGCTTGGACCTTGTTTGGTCCCGGTCCTGGCTCGGCCCTGCTCTCAGTAGCTGTTTTCGTGGCCGGCGAGAATGTACAGGTTGCTGTGTTCAGTCGGGTTATCTGTCGCTCTGCTCTCCAGAACCACCACCCTGAGAACAGACAGACAGGTGAACCGACCGGCTGGTAAACAGACAGCTAAACAAACAGGTGAGCGGACAGTGTCTCACCTGTCTGAGCCCAGTAGGCGGAACATCCTGCTGATGTCACTGATCTCTTGAGTGATCTGCCGAAAGAAAAAAAAAAAACAGACGTTGTGACACAGCAGTGAGGTGGGTGTATTCCACTTTCTGATTGGATGACTACCACCTCATTAGCTCTGAAGCTCCGCCCCTGCATGCCGTGTCTCCAGAAGGCCAAAACACTGTCCTGTAAACACACTGAGCAAGAGGGAAGGAAGGTCACAATACAACACAGCTGCAAACAGGTTCAGGTTGTCTTTCAGGTGGTTGAGGAATTTAAACGCATGTGTAAGGTTGTTTGAAGCAAATTTAAGGTGGTCTACCGATTGCCTCGATCTGGAAGTTGAAGGTGAGCTCATCTGACAGCTTCTTGCTGGACTTCAGCTTCCCCTGAAGGTTTACAATCTTTATACAACCTACAGGAAGTAGAACGTACAAATGCAGCTAAGATAAACTGTTGTATCCCTCAAAACTGTCAAAAAATAATTTAAATTCTATTCATTCAAACAAAATCATCTAGTGATAAACCTACGGTCCAGACAGACCAGGACGGTGTCTCTCTCCAGTTGAGTAATGTGGATGACACAACTCTGAGGGTTTTCTGCCAAAAGACCAAAAGTTCAGACTGCTGATACAGTTCACACTGGGAGGAACTGCACCTGAGTCAGGAGGAGCTGTACCTGTACCAGGGACGGTGGGGCAGGAGGAGTTGGGGTCAAGGGTCTGGAAACTGATGGGCTGGTTGGGTTCAGTTCCTTTATTTAAGCCAACACAGATCAGAGGGTACGGCTGCTCCGAGATGACCAGCAGCTCCAAAACCTCCAGAGGACACGGAGGCTGGAAGTCCACATTCTGCTGACGACACACAAAGAGTGATCACTGGGTCCGACTCTCGCAGTCTGTACCTCTGCATTGAAAAGTGTGGAGCAGCAGCTCAGTCTACAAGGGGTGCTTACACAATTCAACTGAGCAAATCAAACTTCACAAGACAAAATGTATGTTGTTTTTATAAAGGTTTCCAACATAAAAACTCTGCTCACATGTTAAAGGCAGAGTTTGTGCAGGTTCAGACTGAGGTCATATTGCTGTATTACTGTGTGTGTGCCTTAGGTGAGGCACACCTTTCTGACCAACTCAAAGAGTCAGTCAAGCTGGAGGTAGCAGTTTTAGTCACCAATCTGGCAGATGGATGACTTCTATGCATCTGTTTTCTGCTGCTTGTCCAAGTTTGGGTCAGTGTGGCAGCAGCCTGAGGCAGGTCGCCCAGGTGTTCTTCTCCCTCACCTCCTCCTCAAGGACTCTTACTTGTTCTGAGGCCTGATGAGACATATGATTCCTCCAGAGTGTTCTGGTTCTGGCCCAGAGCGTCCAGCAGGATCCCAGTCACATGAACCACCACAGCTGACTCCCTTCAGATACGCAGGGGCAGCAGTTCTGTCTCTGGCTCTGAGGTGTTGTCGAGCAGATTCACATTTGAACCACACAGCTGCTGTTTTCTTACCTTGACCAGCATGAACTTCTGCATTGGCTCCACCCACTCCAACAGGACCACACCTGATTGGAAGGCTGCACCCAGGTACTTGTGACCTGTGTAGGGGTTTCTCACTGTGGAGAGAGGAGGGAGGAGGGTTATTACAGGTGGTACAGACAAGTGCACTATCTCTCACCTGTAGAACAGGTGAGCTGCGGTTTTCTGAGAGCCTGGCACAGTTTACCTCCGTCACAGTGAGTTCTCTGCTTTGCTGTCTGGCGGCCTCACATTTGATATCTTTAAAACAAAGAGAGTCTAGAGGAAACAGATTCAGTGTCCAGCTGTTGCCAGGTCAGCGCTCACAGGTCAGTTCCTCCATGGTTCTCTACCGTTCTCACCATAGACTGTATAAAATATGGACATAGTGTCCGTGACGTCACCCATAGGTTTCTGAAGAGCAAAAATGAAGCAAATCGTAGTGCGCAGCCATCTTGGTAGCCTACCTCCGGTTACTCCAAATATGGACAAAGAGGTGGAGCGAGGGCGGAGCTGAGGCGGGTCGAATGAACGCTATTGGCTGAAAAAAGCCGCTGAAAAAAGCCGCTTTATTCGAAATAATCAAACTAGCTACGGCTAACCAGCTAGGTTAAATGCTAAATATCGTTGCTAGCCGGCTAACTCCACGACGATCTCTTTCCCAAACTCAGTAACTAGAATTAGCCGGGGTGACGCCCTTTAGACCGTCAGTGGCTAGTTGTCAATCAAAGTGGCGCCACTTAGATTGACAGCTATGAATTGTGCATAATGATGTATGCTGTATATTTTAAACGAACGCCTTATAAAAAAATTCGCCCCCCCCAGAGTTGTCATGGAGTAGAAAAACAGCTTATGAGACTAGAGCCATGTTTTGAACCAGGCTGTAAATATGTTTTTTTCTGTTGTA
>JBBMOC010000088.1:1211414-1226414 GCA_037975185.1 Centropyge bicolor
GTCACTGACCCTCAGAAGATGTCAGTGGTAACCTCCTGGGCTGAAAAACACAGTGGCAAAATGTGCAGTTCCTCGAAAGGCCACTTGAGGCAGGCTCCAAAAGGAAGTCAATTACATTTGACCCCCATGTTAAAATGTCAAACCTTACACATTTTCTACTTCATGATATCAACTGTACGGGGGGTGATTTAAAATATACATAAAACTATGCAGGATGAAGGGTGCAGCCACTTTGATTGACAGCTGTCAGCTGGCTTTTGGCTCCAAACATGGAGCTCATTCAGTCACTGAACTTTGGCTCTTTGTGCTGTTTTTGCCTTTCACATAACTTTTCATTCAAATGACGGATCAATGACATGGCTGCTGTGTGGTTAAGCTGTTCTGTCTGAACACCTTCAGACTACCAGGTCAGAAAGAATGTTGTCGGAGCCATTTTAATCAGCAACCACTGAGCGGCGCTGTGACCCAGATACCTGTTTATTTAAAGCCACGTTTATTGTTTTTGAATATGGCATGTCAGGGCAGGGCAGGGCAGGGCATGGCGTGGCGTGGCGTGGCGTGATGAGGCGTGGCGTGGCGAGGCGTGGTGTGGTGCGGTGTGGCATGGCGTGGCAAGCGAGGCGAGGCATGACGAGGCATGGCGTGGCGTCAGTGTAATGTCATGTAACGTCTTATGTAACACAGACAGAAAGATATGCTGCGTTCACCCAAACAGAGAAACTGTTGACGTTTCCAGCATTAGGACGCTCACAGTGACGTTGTCCTTCCTTCACTTTAAGACTGGTGTCAAACACGTCTGATTGAAGGCTCGTGTGTCACATGGCGTCCTCTCTGCTGGGGACTCTGGGAAAGTCGTCTCAGGTGGGGGGAGCAGAGCTGATCTGGGTCTCACCTGTTTCCACTGATGGATCCTGATCCTGCCGCAGCATCTTCGTCCTCCATCTGCAGCTCCTGTAGGAGGCGCCACACAGCAGATACAGATTAGTTTGGTGTCGATCAGATGGTTCTGACTGTTTAACTCGACGTGGTTTATTGTTTTCAGCTCCGAGGATTCGATCCGTCAGAGCTGCTGACAAACGGATCAACTTCCACATTCATTCATGGCTCCTCTTCTTCTTCACTAACATTAAAGCCCGCTGCACATTCTCCAGTTAGGAGGTTTCATCTGAACAGATGTGGAGGCGGCTGATTGGTCGGCAGAACGTTGGCGCTGACTCAGCAACTTCCAACTGTGAAAGTCCCAACGGACCAAAACACTGCTGTACTGCTCTACATCACTTTACCTTCAGGTCTTCATCTACAGCACACTCTACCTCTACAGCACTGCAGCTCTCTCTCTCTCACACACACACACACACATATACACACAGAGACACATACACACAGAGACAGACAGACAAACAGACAGACACACACACACACACACACACACACATATACACACAGAGACACATACACACACATACACACAGAGACAGACAGACAGACACACACACACATATATATACATAGAGACACATACACACAGACACACAGACACACACACACACACACACAGACAGACAGACACACACACACACACACACACACACACACACACACACACACACACACATAGAGACACATACACACAGAGACAGACACACACACACACACACACACACAGACAGACAGACAGACACACACACAGGGACACACACACACACACAGACAGACACATTTAGGGACACACACACACACACACACACACACACACACACACACACACACACACACACACACACAGATTCTAACCCTAAGCCAGGTATGAACCCTGGAACAGTAGTCTGAACCCGTGGGTTAATTTTGTCCCCACAGTGACAGGAAGTCCCCATGAGTTGACGTGTAGTCGGTCCTCAAACACACACACATATTCATGATGAAAGAAACAATTATCTAAAGACTGTGGATGCAAGATAAAAACAAGTGTTTCCATAGATCTCTACAGCTGAATGTTGTGACCAGGGAGACTCGTCACGTCAGCAGGTGAACTTCACTTTGATTTCACTTCATTCTCTTTGACTCTGCTGAAAACACAACTTTGCTGCTCTTTGGTCAGTAAACATCCACAGACGGGTTCTAATGGAAACACAGACACAGCTCTGGACTAAAACACAGACTCACTGACACCGACCAGTCACAGCACAGCAGGAAGTGACGTCGTACAGGTGGAACAGAGAGGAGATGTTCGTGAAGCAAAGAAGAAGAAGAAAAGAGAAACAAAAACAATGGAGAGGAAGACGGTGCGTTAGCATGTTGTTAGCATGTTATCGCCTTTCTAACGTCTTTGTCTCTTTGCTGTTCAATCACAGGTGATTTGGCTACAAACACACTGACTGTTAGCAGCTACATATAAGGTAATAACAATAAGAAGAATGAGCCCAGTTAGCCTGTTGTCATTAGCCTCAGTGTACATGTATCAGTAAGAGGTGGAGGTAAATACCAGGTGGGATCTTGCGGTGTAGTAGAGCTCCTCCTCACAGTCCAGGAAACGATCGCACTCGGACTGTAAAGACGAGAGGAGAATTCTGCTGAGTCATGGGTCAGACAGAAGGTGGGTGTCAGCCTCGACCTGATGCTAATCCTCATCATCTGCTGCTCTGGGATCAGATCTGAATATGTAAATGAGGTGGGCGGGGCCTCCCAGGCCAGGTCTCAAGACGGCCTTCATTTCTACATCATGGTCTCTGAAGAAGACCCACAAGCTTTCTGCTACTTCCTGTTCACACCAGGTGTAAACAAGGCAACAATTCAACAGACTGGTTTGATCTAAGAAACTCGTCATGCTGCCGTCTTGACTCGTCATAAAAGACAATTTGGAATCTCAGAGAGAAAATTCCTGTTAAAACAAAGTTAGGTTTGGACCACTTCCTCTTCCTGTTGACTGTATTATTATTGTTATTATTGTTGTTGTTCTGTGATGATGACCACCACCATCATCTGTCTGGTTGTGTGTCTGTACCTCTTCATGATGAGCTTCAGTCTCTTTTCTCAGAGGAGGATCAAACGTCATCTGATCAACTGAAACGAAAAAGTCAAACAGTAACTTGTCTGCATTTATACAACACTGTGGTACCGACACAAACCACAGTCACACAACAGCTTTCAGGAGCAATTAAAGGTTCAATATGTTGCCAGTCGGCATCAGACAGGCAGTTAACAGGTGAACGTACAGTTGATCTCAGACAGAGTTTTTCCTTCTCTGGTGTTTCCAGACAGGATCCTCTGAGGGACAGAGACGACCTGCAGACAGACAGACAGACAGACAGACAGGAAGTCATTCAGTTAATCCAGTCTACAGATGTTCTTCTATCAGATTTATCCTGACACAGAGAACAACCAGATACTACAAACCTGGACTCTGACTTTGACAAACATCTTCTCAACTCCCCAAACACAGACGGGTGATTAAATGGAGAGCATCCTGGATCACTGTACGACTGTCTGTCTATCACACTGTACCCTGGTCGTCATGGCCCACCTGAGTCCTGCATACAGGCCAGGCCACCGGTGGCGCTGTGGAGCCACATTTACATGAGCCATCCCAGGTTGGTTCGTTCCTCTGTCCGAACCATAGACTGTATAAAATATGGACGTAGTGTCTGTGACGTCACCCATAGGTTTCTGAAGAGCAAAAATGAAGCAAATCGTAGTGCGTAGCCATCTTGGTAGCCTACCTCCGGTTACTCCAAATATGGACAAAGAGGTGGAGCGAGGGCGGAGCTGAGGCGGGTCGAATGAACGCTATTGGCTGAAAAAAGCCGCTTTATTCAAAATAATCAAACTAGCTACGGCTAACCAGCTAGGTTAAATGCTAAATATCGTTGCTAGCCGGCTAACCCCACAACGATCTCTTTCCCAAACTCAGTGACTAGAATTAGCCGGGGTGACGCCCTTTAGACCGTCAGTGGCTAGTTGTCAATCAAAGTGGCGCCACTTAGATTGACAGCTATGAATTGTGCATAATGATGTATGCTGTATATTTTATACGAACGCCTTATAAAAAAAATTCGCCCCCCCAGAGTTGTCATGGAGTAGAAAAACAGCTTATGAGACTAGAGCCATGTTTTGAACCAGGCAGTAAATATGTTTTTTTCTGTCGTAAAATCGGACATTTTAACATGGGGCTCAGATGTAATTGACTCCCTTCTGCGGCCTGCTCTAGCGGTTATTCGAGGAACTGCAGCTTTTTTGCACTTCCACATTGGCTTCATTTTTCAGTGCCGGAGGTTGCCGCTTGGTCCGAACACAAGCTGGACATTCTAGCCAATGATTTCACAACATTCTGATCTACAGGTGGCAGTAACACGTCAGTGAAGAAGAAGGCCGCACGCAGACACACGGGGTGAACAAACATCGTGATTATAAACATCTGATGAGGAGAGAAATGAATTCTATTGTGAGTGCAAGACCTCAAGGATCCATCCCGACACAGTGAGTTTTAATATGAGACATAAGAAAAGTCATCAGGAGAGAGCGATCAGGTCTTAAGACAGTCTTCTGGAGCATCAGCCACTTGACAGTATTGTTGGCAGGCGTCTGCTGTGAGACCGTCTTTTCAGAGCGTATGGGCTGTTTGATAGTATAGGGATGATTTATTCAGAGAGTCCTTGTCCACTCAGCAGAGGACACTTCACATTAAACAGCAGACCAACATATAAAGTGACAGCTACAGATACGAATGGAGTCAGCTGACAGGATGAAAGCGCCGTCGCAGGGTCGAGAGCCGGTCGAGGTCGAACGCACTCAGCCCGTTACTAACTGTTAATAAGCTGCTGTGTTTTTCTCATCTGACTGTTTGGGATTAAATGTGACACTGGCCACCGTCACCATCAGCTACAGCTCTTTGAAATGATAGAAGTGCTGTGATTGAAAACGCCTGTGAAGAGTTGGTGATCAGTTTCTGTTTTTGATCGTTCAATCATGTGTCGATCGATAGCTTTCACTCTGTGTTTTGCAGATGGAAACGAGCTGGAAGCTTCCTCTGGTACAAAGAGTCTCTGATATAAATAAATGTAATAAACTAAAGTAAATCATTGGACGAGTGACAGTTTCTGTTTTCAAATGTTTAGGATTCAGTTTCTTTTCTTATTTTCAGTTTAAACTGCAGCTCTCTGAGATCCGTCTGAGCTGAATCTTAAACATGTTTCCTCCATCAGAGTTTCATCAGAGTTTCATCAGATGGAGGATTTGACATTAAAGGGACAGTTCGCTGCACTGCAGGACTCATCATACAGGCACATATGTACAGCATGAGAAGGGTCAACTTCAAGCAAACTCCAGGCAGAAATCAAACAGGATTAAATCTAAACAAACTCCACACAGTGAAACAACACACATCTCACCAATGATCAATAATCAAAAATACAATGGTTATTGTAGCAAAGCTGTCACTAATGAGTATTTGTAATCAATGATTCTGATTGCCTATAAAATGGCAAACGATTAATCACTGATTAATACATCAACTAATCAGTTCTTGGACTCATCAATCAGCAGAGCAGCAGTTACCTGACAGCAGGTGAGGCTGCAGACAGAAGAAGGAAACAGACAGATTACTGCACAGTCAGATGACAGAGCCACAAACTCACGTGAACAGAACACGACAGAACATGAAGGAACACGTGATGTAACACTGTAGGACGTGACAGAGCAGCAGAACCACACACACTTGTGATGAAGGATCAAATCTGGTTTGAGATGGTTGGAGAGTATTTTCTCCTGCACTGAATATTCAGAAGGAGCGCTCATGTACCGACGACGCCCACATGACTCGTGGTGATTACAACTGTAATCTAAAAATAACCTTCACATATTGACATGTTGTTAGTCAGGACATTTCATCCTCTGCTAAGATTTGGATCCTTCTCATTTGAAATTTCTTTCACAACAACAACAGACTGAAACACTGGAGGACTGATTCCATGCATTTTCTTTTACATCTTTTGCTTCGTTTTGTTGGTTTAAAATGAGCAACAATGTTTCCCACTGTTTCCCAACAGAAACGAGAACAGCTGACCCAGCTGCATACGATGAAGCTGAACTTCACGGCTCTGAAGCGTGGATGGACACAGCCGATGTAAAATCATCTGAGAAGCAAATTGAAACTCAACAAACCTTTTACATTCATACACACAGAATATGGAGAAAGAAAGGCCGACAAACATCTGAGGAAGTGACAGATCGGGACACGTAAGTCCTTCAGACCCGCCCCCGTACCTCTGCGTCGGGCTCGTCGTCTTCCAGGTGCTCCTGGTAGGACGTCTGATCCGGGTTACTGACTCTATCCAGCAGCTCGATGGCCAGGGTCCGACTGAGGGGCTGGGAGACAAACGGGTGCTGCGGGGACAATAAAAGCTGGGTCAGCTCCTTTAATCTGGTCTGGATCAGCACAGAACACTGTGATCATGGCACTTTCATTACCTGCAGCAGCTTGTCGGCAGCAGGTCGTTTCTTGGGGTTTTTGGTCAGAGCAATTTTCACAAACTGGTGGAAATTTCCAGTCCTGTAGAGACACAAACACACAGACTGAAGACGGACAAGCTCACTGAGGAAACCAGCTCTTCAGCTCTCATAAAAAGATTTCAATTCATCTTCCGTCCGGAACATCGCTGGGATGGCTGCTTGGCGAGGAGGCTCCCGACAGAACGCCCACATACAAAGGGAAGAAATATATCAGACTGAATGTGTAAGGAAGGAGAGCAAGAAATCTACCAAGACACCAAATAATAAAAAGCAGCAGAAAGCAGAGGTGAGCAAGGTGGCTAAGGCTAATTAGCAACAACCAACACAGAACATGCAAACCCCGTGAAGAAATGGCTGAATTGGAGGTGATTGTGCACGTTCTACGAGGGTTCCACCAAGAACACAGAGAACAATTAGGAGCCACTAAAGAAGAGATTTTGAAGGTGAACTGGACAAAGTGAAGGGTGAACTGAGGAAGCGCAGTGGAGGATTGAAACCACAGAAGATGTAGTGACGGAGAGAGAAAAAAAGGCCCCTTTCCACCGGACTCAGGAGGAGACCGTCCCCCCCAGAGCCCCTTAGCAAGGCTCCATAGGGCCATGTTGGTTGGCCACTACGTCGGGAGTCACACTGATTGCTGATGCTCAGCTTTGATGTAAATAGTGTGATGTTTGTTCACTTTCTGCTGGTTCTTGCAGGGAGGGAGGAGCTGACCAGGTTTATGAGGATCCCTGACGAGAGAATCACTTCGATGCAAACTAGACCACTGAAAATGGTTTCACCCAATATAAATGGCAAACTCAATCCAATGAAGAAAGAGAGACAGGACCCAGGTGGAGTTCCTGCAGGAGTCTCATGTGGACGACTCCACATGCTAAACTGAACAAACCTGGATTCAAACATGTTTATTTTACTGTGCTCAGTTGAGACGTCTGCTCTGCTTAGGTTCACCAACGTACGAGGCAGGTTGGAGGAGGTAGAAGGTACGATGGTGAAAGAAAAACCAACAATGGCCCAATCAGCAGACAGCAATCTAAAGGACAAACTAAGGGTTTCAGATGAACACATGTCGGACATTCTTCTGAAATCTACAAACTAACTATCATTCATTTGTCCATAAGAGGACATTCCAGAGACACTGCGGGTCTTAGAGACACCTGCAGGTCAGGCACAGCCAAAACCTAAAAGAGGCACTGGGCCTCAGTCCAGATCATGCAACAAAACAGTGTCCAGACTTTACACTACAATCGAAACAAGACAACACAGAATATATAAAGAGGACATGGGACATGTTGAGAGTTGGGTGAAAACATGTCAGTGAGTTCTGCTGGAAAAGCATGGTGAGGTCTTTTACTGCAGCTGTTCAGAAGCACCATCAGGGTCGTGGGGACGTCTGTTGGAGGCTTTGTGGGACCAACGAAGCAAATCACTTTCATGCCTCTCTGGGACGGCCAGGTCATTAGAGCTCATTGGAAACGGGTCCATGACCACATAAATAATACATTTGGTGTAAATGTTGCTTTCAAATGTGAAGTTATTGTATCTGGGTGACACATTGTTTGAAAACTGGAACGTTAATGACAAGATGCTACTTGGTGTGTTATTGGTTGAACCACCTGCTGCTGAGGAACGGATGGACATTGTACATGAGGCTGTGAAGTTCTACCAGATCTGGTCTGAATGGACAGAGCATGTAAAACCCGTCAGGTGTGATTTTACTGGAGCTCACCTGTAACTACATACCGTTCTCTTCATCCGCTTTTCTGTCTATAATCTTTTTATCTCTAGCTGTAAAAACAGCCAGATGGCCAGCTCCCTCTTCTGTTTGTTTGTTTTTCAGTGATGTAAAATGAAAATGTTGGAAAGACTTCGATGATGTAAACAAAATATTGTAATAATTTGCTTTTTCATATCAAATACTAAATAAGCTGTCATGGTTTTGGTTCTCTTGTGTTTTGCTGGTTTATTTTCAGTCTCTTACTCCAGTGCTTTTGGTTTTGTCTTTTTGTTCAGGCATTGCTTCAGTGGCTGGAGGTGTGTCCTGCAGGTGCTGGGGTCCCCTCTCCCTTCTCTCGGCTGTCCCTCATTCCCCCTAACGACCGGCAGCTTTTACAGCTCTCTGGTTCGTCCCCTCACGCTCTACGTATGTTCCTGTTGGTTTTCTTGTGCTCTGTGTTGTATGTGATTCTCCAGTGTTTCTAGTGTCCCCTTTGTTCTCCAGTCCTCGGTCATCACCTTCACCTTGGTGTCTCCAGCCTCAGCACCCACCTACAGCCTTCAGCCACTGAAGCAGCTCCTCACTGCCTGGACTCCTCTTAGATGATCGCCTTTTGGTTTTCAGTAAGTCCTGGAGCTTTTTGTGTTAATAACTCCTTTTTGCTCAGTCCCCCTCGTCTGTGTTTTGCTCTTGGGTCCCACAAAAACCTGAATCTGTGACATAAGTATTAATAAAAAAATGCAATTCCTATTTTGTCTTTTTAAAAACAACATCATCATGTTAGTGATCGTGTGTTGCTTAAAGAGACTAAAACAGGAGATTGGTATCTGTGAGTGCAGAGATGATAATCTCATGAATCTTCATGTAGCTTCAGCATCTACTGGGATGTAAAGTTCCAGTCCGTCTAAAACACCATCAGTCTGCTGCTCACGTCGCTGCTCTGCTATCTTCAGCTCCAGCTGACATTCAAAGAGAATATTCTCTTTATTAGCATTAACTGCACCTGGTTGGCTGATGTTAAAAATTCAGCAACTGCTTAATTGGACGCATAAATATTACATCACTGTTTCCATGCTGTGATGGATAAAGGAACAGGCCGACAGGCAGGCAGACAGACAGACAGACAGACAGGCAGACAGACAGACAGACAGACAGACAGGCAGGCAGACAGACAGGCAGGCAGGCAGGCAGGCAGACAAGCAGACAGGCAGACAGACAGACAGACAGACAGGCAGCCAGACAGAGAGAGAGAGAGAGAGAGGCAGACAGGCAGGCAGACAGACAGACAGACAGGCAGACAGAGAGAGAGAGGCAGACAGGCAGGCAGACAGGCAGACAGGCAGACAGGCAGGCAGAGAGAGAGAGAGACAGACAGACAGACAGACAGACAGACAGGCAGACAGACAGGCAGACAACTGATACTCACCAGTTCACCTTGTCTTTCAGTTTGGGTGGTTGAAAGTTACTCTTGGTCATCGACAGCAGAGCTCTGAGAAAGAGAAATAAATAATGCGTCATCGTGTTAATGAGGAGCTGGAGCTCGTTAACTTTCCTGATTTGATGATGTGTAAATGACACACGCATTAACACACCTCATGGGGTGCAGGTCAAACATGGGCGGCTGCAGCTCTGCCAGTTCGATGGCCGTGATGCCGACAGCCCAGATGTCACACAGCTGGTTGTATCCTCCCTTCCTTTCCACCGCCGCCACCTCTGGAGCCATCCTGCAACGATGCACACACCTGAGCAAATCGCAGAGGCCGACACGCTGCCAGTCATCACAAAACAACCAATCACTGACTGAATAAATACAACAAACAAAAAACAAAGGCTGCAGCTGCATCATCTTCAGCATCATCCTCCATCCTGTGACTCTTCACATCAATGGGAGGAAAAGACACAATGCCAGCTAATGACCTCAGCATCACCATGGAGACAACTGACAGGAGGAGGAACAGGTTTGTACCAGTACGGAGTCCCGATGAAGGATTTTCTCTTGGCGATGGTCATGGTGATCTGAGCCGACACACCAAAGTCCGCTGCCGACACACACACACACACACACACACACACAGCCACATGTCAAAGGTCAAATCATCTTGTTGTGCATACACAAACTGGACAGTGTGTGTGTGTGTGTGTGTGTGTGTGTGTGTGTGTGTGTGTGTGTGTGTGTGTGTGTGTGTGTGTGTGTGTGTGTGTGTGTGTGTGTGTTTGAATGAACTAACTTCTTGACTTTTGTAGACAAAGTTGTTTTCTCTTCATTTCTGATCTGATCTGTGTTCTAAAGCATGAAAGTACATCGGAAATAAGAATAAATGGATCAAGCGATGATCAACTGAACTGGACTCTAGTTGGCACCTGCTGCTCTTGTCTTCATTCTTCATTCTCATTGTTTAAGTTGAGCTTTAAAACAATAACTGCATCAAAGAATGACAATATTTTCTCTGTGATCAGAAGAAAGATCAGTGCTTCAACCTCTGAGGCTTTATTCAGGATTAATATTCCAATGACTGTCATATTTCTCCTCTTGCCTCATAAGAAAAGTCGCTGTGACACGACTCAGAGAATCTGTCTGAACGGAGCTCCAGTCACTGACTTTGACTTTCAACATGTCCATCATTTGTCAGAGACAACAAGCATGAGCTAACATCTGTACGACGTAAAGGTTCATTTTAACGTGAAGCTTTCAGATTTAATGTGCTGCAGAACAGAAACACCACGATCATAAATCATCTCTGCTGCACATGAAAGAACGTCTCTCAGGATTTCATCAGAAATGTGGCCATGAACAGATGAGTTGGAAACTGATGATGGTGTACGTCTCCATAGAGAGTTTTACTTTTGGACTATGATAGTTGTATTATGACCTCATCACTGACATCATCATCATGTGATGGAGGACGTCTTAACACTGGTGATGCTGCACACTAACAACGACTCATCATTACATCACAGTCTGCAGGTCATTCATTGGCTTTCAGAAGCCCCGCCCTCTATCTGCTCGGCGGGCAGAGTCTGTTGATGACATCACAGACCCCAAAAGTGAGTGAGACTCACCTAGTTTGACGTATCCATTATCAGTCAGCAGGATGTTTGCTCCCTGCAGATGCAACACAGACTGTTATCTCGCGGCTGCGGCTCCGCTCACTCAAGCTCAACAAAACAAACACACATTGGAGGCTTCTAACTGACTGTAAAGAGTTCATGACACAGCATCACTCAATAAAGAGGCTTTCACTTATACAAGTGATTCACACTCTGACAGTGTGTGTGTGTGTGTGTGTAAACTAGTTGACTGCTTCCTACCGTAAATAATCATTAATCAATAATCATTAAGTCCACGCTGTAGCTCACCTTAATATCTCTGTGCATCTTTCCTCTGCTGTGCAGGTAGAAGAGTCCCTGCAGAACACACAGGACAGACAGAATCACAATCTGATTGGACGTTACCTGGAGAGTCTGAGGCTCTGATTGGATGTTACCTGCAGTGTTTCCCGCAGAACGTAAGCGATCTGGGACTCAGACAGTGGGCCAGTTACTGAAAGACAAAACAACAGAATCAGTTCAGTGTCAAACTGTTGTTTAAATTGTTATCTGTCTGCAGGGAGTCTGGCTGTGGTCGCCCTCTCTCTGCGGGGGGGCGGAGCACAATATCAGACCGGCAGGGGGTAATGTGGAGGTGGGTGGTGCCCCCAGTCGCCCTCGGCCTCGTCACTGAGGTTTAATGAGGGCGAGGAGCCGAGCAGCCGGCGTTCCAGCTCTCATTACTGCTCGCCGACGACACCCCCGGCTTCAGCACCGCTGCATTAACGAGCCCGGGCCTTAACGAGCGGCGAGATGAAGGTAAGCACGGGCATCGTCATGGTGACAGGGACAGCTGAGGGTGGATGGTGAGTTAAAGGTTTAAAGATGGCCGCCTCAGACAGAACCCTCTCATTACTGAACAGAGTTCAGATGTTTGAGGCCTTCAAAGCTGCAGGAGGTTCAGCTGCGAAGGAAAACAGTTTGTTATTCAGGCAAAACCGATGATGATCTTTAAAGTGTGCCAGAGCGTTTCAGCCAGTCCACCATGTTGGTCACTGACTGGAAGAATATCTGATCAGAAACCAGCAGGGGAAACAAGGTGTGTGCGAACATGTTGGAAACACGCACCTCTGTTAACTTTGTGTCTGTTCAGGGAAACACCATGAACTGTTCAGTTCAGCTCCACATTCAAACAGGAGCCTTCTGATTGACATGTTGGTGCTTCTGTCGAGCTGTTCATGAGAGGAACAGCAGACAAGAAGAAGAACTACCCAGTGCTCCTACCCTTCACTCTGACGTCTGTCCACAACAGTTCATGCATGTGTGTGTGTGTGTGTGTGTGTCTCACTGTGGTAGATGTCCTGCAGTGATCCTCCTCCACAGAACTCCATACAGATCCACAACTTGTCCTTGCTGCGTGCGCGCGCACACACACACACACACACACACACACACACGCACACGCGCACACACACACACACATGAGTCTGGTTGATCCAACTGATCCTTTAAACAGCGACAGTGTCAGTTTATCACACAGTGTGAGATGTCTAATGTGTGTGCTGTTGGTAGGCGTATTCTGATTGGTCGGACGGTATCAGACCAGCGGTCTGGTGTTGCTGTCATGGTAACAGTTACCGGAGGTAGCTGCCATAGTACGCCACGATGTTGGAGTGTTTGCAGTCCTTCATCATCAGGATCTCCTGCTGCACCACAGCAAAGTCCTCACCTGACAAACAAACACAGAAAAAACCTGACTCATAATGAGCTCGATCAGATCCGTATGTCAGCCCCACAGTGTGGCTGTTTGATGTGATCACGTGATGGCAGGAGGATTCGACAGGTCTGTCCATCACAGAGACTCAGTCAGTCCTCGATGGAGGGCATGTGAACGTTCAGCACCTGTTCAGCAGGTAAGCTGCTCAGTATGCAGACAGAGGAGAGGTGTTTCTGTTATTTTGTCCACGGCTGAATGTGTTCATCATGTCAGAGCGGAGAATAAATGCTCAGAGATGGAAGAGAGAGAACAAAGAGTCTTTGTTGCTGCCGGAGGCTTCGGGCCTCATTAGAGCCTCCACCGTCCTCCAGCTGATCGGAATAATAAAATACGGAGGCTTTATGTAACATCTCATTAAACCTGGAGCTCTGCTGTGATCTGATGTTGGAGGAGATGTCTCACTCTGCTGCTAAAACACAAACACCATCAGCTGAAGATTTCTGGACAAACACAGTTTTTCACTCTGAGAAAACAACAAAAGCTCACAAAAACCACAGTTTTGATCCCTCGCGATGGAAACTTTCAGGAAGCTGACCTGCACCTGTCAGCGCGTCAGTCACCAAGGAGAAGCCAGCTTCCTCTCTGATCTGATTGGACTGTTTCAGGAGAGCCATCACACCGTCCAGCTGTCGCCACCGACATGTCTTTGTCCTTCACTTTTTCTTCTGCAATGATGCAGATGTTGCAGTTTGATCACAGTTTGTTCCTGCACTGATCGACTTCAACTAATTCTATCCTGATCATCCTGGAGCAGATGAGAGAGGAGAGGCTGCTGAGTCAGCTCCGATCACTCCTGTCAGACTGCAGCCAAACCTCCGGTCCACCTTAAAACAAACAGCTCCTGTCAGACTGCAGCTTTACCTCCAGTCCACCTTAAAACAAACAGCTCCTGTCAGACTGCAGCCAAACCTCCGGTCCACCTTAAAATCCAGGTCACAGGTCATATAGTTTTGAATTGTCCTGATTCCTTCCTGCTCTCCAGCGGTTGAACCCCTTCTATGTTCATGACTCCATTAGGTTTACTGTAGCGCCACCTTCAGAACAAACAGTGCTCAATAAATGATCAGGACATGGTTTCTAATGAACTGTGCAGCCTGTTTGATCTGTTTCTGCAGGTTAATAAAAACATCAGTGTGTCCTCATAAAGACAGTAAAACAATCCATCCTCTGTGTGAATCTGCAGAAAGTTGAAGGTGATCAGTATCACACGCAGTAACAGACAGTAACACACACACACACACACACACACACACACACACACACACACACAACCACACAATCATACACACACACAGTAACAGACAGACACACAGTAACACACACACAGACAGTAACACACACACAGTAACACACAGACACACAGACAATAACACACAAACACACATACACACAATCGTACACACTCACAGTAACACAGACACACACACACACACACACACTTTTCAAAATAAGAGACTTGGAGCAGCAGGTTCAGGCCTGATCTGAGGTCACAGACTTGGTCACAGTTTCACTGCAGCAACATCAGCAATGAAACATCCTGCAGGCAGTGAAGGCAACAAGGGTGATGCTGCTGCAGGTTGGTGGCTTGATTCCTACCAGGCTCCAGTTTGATGACCTTGATGGCAGCCAGTTCTCCAGTGGGGACACTCCTCGCCTGACAGACAGACAGACAGGCAGAGAGAGAGAGAGACAGAGAGAGAGAGAGGGAGAGAGAGAGAGAGAGAGAGAGAGAGACAGTGAGACATCATGTTATATGTTGTGATAAATATTGATATTGATCAAAATGAAAAAATTATTCTGATCATATGTTTGCCATCACGCAGACCTGTCCACAATGAATAGAAGTCAATAGAACGTCCTAACAATGATAGCTGCACAAAAAGGTGTGTGTGTGTGTGTGTGTATTCAACACAGTTCAGATATTGTCAAAACTGATCAATAAGATGATCATCAATACAGACTCGAAACAGATTTT